>JAVQJL010051872.1:0-11266 GCA_036024295.1 Nannoperca obscura
GCAAAATAAATTTTAAAATAAAAATTTGTTGGAAAAGCTAATTCTTGAGAAAATTTTTACGAAATACCCCCCCCCCCCCCCAGTAAATTTACAGCACACACTAATCAAGGCTGACATGCATTTTCATTGCCACTAGGAAAGGCTGCAATAACACACCACTTAATTGAACGTTAGATTCACTTAAACACACTTAAGGATAAGTGGATTCAGGAAATATCGTTTTATCTCAACCCGGTCATTTGAAGTTGCAGCCAAATGTTGCCTTCGGCTGTCAGTGGCAGCAGATGGATTGGGTCAACTGCAGTCCCATAATCCTCTGCTGCTCAGACAGGGTTTTCATCAGGAATGGATGTTTTAAGTGGCTCTTGACTCTCCCGGTGCTTTCATCTGCCCAGCAGCCCCGGGGAAGCTTTTTATTGCCTTTTAGCCTCCAAAACATGTACATCACTGTGGCATGAGGGACAACTTGGCATAAAAGATTATTATTACTGCTACTCCTGTTAGACACACCGACGCAAACACGCAGCCATGAAGGTAAACAGGCGTGCTGAGGTAAGTTTGGCACGTCAGGTTCATATCTGACAAATGTGCTTCACTGAAGAAGTCAACAAACTAAGAAAAATATATAATTTGGATGATCTCATTCCATGTTTTACGTTTTGTACAACAAAGCTTCTTTCATAGGATGCATACGCTTTTGTTTTCCCATGCACACGTGGAGTAAAACATGCTTTTCACTTCACATCACACTTGAACTCGTGCAATGCTTTCTTACCCACAAACGCGATGAGAAGCAGAGCAGATGACGGCCCCATTTCGCGCTCTGAAGGGGCTGAAACGGGCTTCACCGATCACACTGGGGAGTTGGGCTTTTCCTTTACGCCGCGTCCTTGTTTATTCCGACACAAATCCCCACATTGTGTATCCACAGCGCGGAGCAAACACTCCCGTGATATCCGAGCATCATAGGAAAACGCAACCTCCGGTGGGCGACAGGCGACAAAACGCCGCTTTAGGAGGTTCAAAACAAAAGAATCGCACACAGAAAACGAAGTAAAGTGCAAACTGTACTGCGGGACAACCTGCGAGAGTTAAACGCTGTCGCTCACTGTTGAAACGAAGCACCGCGGTCGCTTTTACGCGCGTCCTCCGTGCGTCCTGGAGGAGCGCTTGAGCGTGTGTTCGGAGACTCGACACACCTCTCCGCCCACCCGCCCGCCTCTGCACAGAGTTTAAGGGCGTGGAGAGTGTGTTGAACTTTCTTTTCTCCTGTTAGGTGCACGCTGCAAAAAGTTGCCCGTGTGTGCAAGGTGTGTTAGTGAACGGTTGAACCTGGAGTCTTACAATATCTTCAAATAACTTGACTTTCACTAGAATGCAAGCACGCAAAGCAGCGTCATCATCATAGTAATTAAACTAATTTAAATCAAGCTATTTGTTGACATTATTTTTTGAGGCATAACTTTTTCTTTGTTTGAAGCAAATCAGATTTAAACTCCGTGTGAGATTTTATCAAGTGACATTTTTTGCAGTGAGGACATTTTTACCTGTTCACACCTTTCTTTTGGGGAAAACGTGTCTTTGCTCTTCTTTTGATCCTTTCTTTTTATTACTGCTCTGCAAAGTCCTAATCCCAGGGATGTTTCAAAGTTATCTAACAAAGATTATTAGTAGCAGTACTAAGACTAAACCTTTTGTACACAAGTCCCAAAATGAAATGTTTACCATCCTTAACCTCTTTCCACGACAGTCCTGACATGAACAATGAAAAAGACGGATGCTGAAGCAACTGTGCACGGACACCAACATGGTAGAATGTGAGAGTTAAAATAAGCCGCTGTGGTCGCCGGGATATTAGGAGATTAAAATAATCACATCAAATGATCTTGTGCTATTGGGGGATTGGTTGGCGTTAACGTTGTCCAAAGCACCACACTGAGCTTTACTGCTTTACGTGTTGCATCCATCGTTCGTGATGAATGCTGCACATTTTTCTCTCAAATTATACACCTTCTCTTCACAGCCCGCCTGCCTGGAGGGAGGAACTGCAACAAAGGTTCACAGAGGCTTTTCCTCCCAAACACCTGTTATGTGTGTGTGTGTGAGAGAGAGACAGAGAGACCTTGGCCTTGAGTTTCTGTCTCTTTTCAACTTGTGGTTCTGTGCCGTCGCTGCTCTGATCTTTTGACCCTGAGGCGAGTCTCCAGCTCCTCAGCCACTGTGACACTGAGCCGATCTGTTACACCTGCTTTCAAACGCTCACTGTATCTGCACAAAACCAACTTACCCATTCAAATGTTTTTATTTATTCTATATTTTTGGTCAATTTCTACAAACTCAGCTCCACTTCACTTGTGAGTTAGTCTTGGAGCACATCACTGCACAGCTCCAAGTTATTTCAGCAGAAATCTATCACTCTTCTCATTTCTACGAATTTAGAAGATACAGATGTATAACAACAAGATAACGTTAAAGCTCCGCCTTTACTTTGCACATATTTTTAGAAGAAAGAAGGAAGGTGGGTAGAAGATTGGCAGAGAAGCATTTGCCCACATGATTTGCTGATATAAGTCGGCAAAATCGATGCATGCGTTCATCCTCCATGTCAAAATATGGAGACTACATTACCCACAATGCAACGTGAGTGCAAACAGTTTGGTTGGAGATTCGGGTGTGTTATGCTAGCTAACATAGCCTTGAGCTGCTAGCCTCAGGCAGAGGTGAAGAGCGGCTACAGAGGTCTGGTACGATCACGCACACAGGTAATTTATCTGATTCCTCTACAGCCACAGAAGCCTTTATTTAACTACTTTCACATGTGCATCCTGAGACCTGTAAACACACTTTGATGTGTAAAATCAATGGAGTTCCCCTTAAAAACTCAATGACCCGCTGGCAGGTCAGTCAGCACAAACTCACGCTGTACAGCCAAACATTGTCCAAATTCACGGGACTTTATTTTGAAGTTCTAGCACGGAGCTCAACGTTTCCAATAATACCAAATATTTCAGGCTGAGTTGTGGGAAAATATTTTCATTTGATGTAAAAGCGGAGAAAATATGTGGTCTTGGGTCTCACTATAAACATTTTACTTTACATATTTTGAGTTCTGTTTCAGTCAACGTAAAACATTTTAAGGCACCATGTGTGTCTCAAAGTGCCAATATATGTTTTTGCAGTGTAAAGTTTTCACATGCAGAGAGGAACGATAGTGAAGGAGGCCCCGCCGTACACAAAAACAGTGTTTCACGTGCTTATCCAATAATCCTCCGATCCTTAATCAGCAGAGCAATGCTCCACTGAGGGAGCTCTAATTAATATCTATTGTCTGGAGTCTTAACCTTCACGGCTACCTCCCTCAATACGCTCCAAGGTATTTGCTCTTTTTCCTCTAATCCTGGATCCACGCTCTGGGAGAGTGACTCCAGCCCTCCTCTCTCTCTCAGTTCCTTCTTTTCTCAGGATTCGGAAAAGCCGCAGAGCGAGATCCGGACAAACAGACTGATAGGATTTGCAAGAAGCCCCGGAAGGGGTATTAATAAGAAGGCTGTATAGAGGAGAGGCTGGAGGCAGGGAGGTGAAACTGGGAGGGCTTGTTCTGGTGTGTTGACCCTTGCGTTGTCCTGTGTGGCTAATCAAAGCATCGCTGCACCCTCTTTGTGTCGCGGCTGGAATGTGATCCATGAGAGGTGGAAATAAGACTGCTTTGATTGTCAAAAGGCTCAATGGGACAGTAAAACCCACTTTTTTGCCATCACATTTCCTACAGGGAGTGTTGATATAATCCCATAAAAACAACTCTGTCATAGCGCTACGTGATGATGATTTTGAAACTTGTTATTCTCTTTTTAAACCATCGGGGATCTTTCTAACATGTTTTTTGCGTTATGCCTTCATCATCAGTGTCCCTAAACATGTTAGAGCAGATGAATGCGAGCGGGGACATTTTCAAAGTTGCTGTCTCCCTGTTTCTGATTAAAGCCGTGTTCTGAAGAACTGGATGACTGCGCTGTTTTCTGTTTGCCTCTTTCTCTTCATGTCTCCCTGTAGACGTTTGTGTCATTTCTGGAGAGAGTTGTGAAAGGCAAGAACGAGGAGGGAGTGGCGCACAATGAACATAAAACTCACACTGAGTTATGGGATGTTAATTTGTTAACCGTTGATTGTTTGTTACTGCATATCAGGCCAGAGGAGTTACTTACTTAGATTACTGACGACAATAGCAATGTGTTTTCATGCTGTACAGCCACCACAGGATTTGATCTTAAATTCTAGATTTAAAAGATTCAACAGTTTTATTTTCATATGTACAATAAACAACAGTTACACTATACAATGAAATTCTTACTTTGTTGATCTACCTGTACCATACAATATATATACATATATACATACACACACATATATATATACATATATATATATATATACATATGTATCCTAGTAATAAATAAGTAGACTTGAGCCAGAACAGCATTCTAGCAGAGAGCTCAACGTTTTTAAATATACCAAATGTGTCAGGCTGAACTTTAGGGAAATGTGTAGAAAGTGATGCACAATACATGTAGAGTATGCCAATTTAGTGGCATTGTGCAGGCATATTAAACAAAAACTCTCAGGTCTGAATATTTAATTAGTGTAACCATATTATACATATCCTGTATCAGCTTGTTCCTTCATTAAACCTACAGTATAATAATGTGAGGCAGTGTGGAGATGATTTTAACATCATTAAAGCTTCTTAAACCTGCATTAACACATAGTTTGGCCACTTGGGGGCAACATAAAAAAGTAGCTACCAGCAGATTAGTGCTGGGCAGGCAGCTCAAAGTGGGTTTTTAGAGCTTTTTCTGCTGTGGCAGCAAAACGATGCAGATGAGAATGAATCAAAACAGTAAACCTGCAAACTGTAAAACCAAAACAATGAGCTGAAAGATACTAAAACGCTCCATAGAGCTGAAGGTACTGCAGAGGCTAAAACAGTAGCTACATATAATTTGTACTGTTAATTTATTCACCCTGCAAGAACAACTCAAGCAGAGTGAGATTTGTTATGTTTCAAATACAGAGTGTACATTGACTTGATTTTCTGGTCCTTTTTAGCATCTTTCTTTGAACCTGCCATCCATCATGGAGTTAAAGGAGTACTCACGCGACTTAATATATTTTAATTCCATAAAGTTGGGGGAAGCATGAGGCAGATTAAAGGAAAAGGTCAAAGTGTGTACAGAAGAAGTCGAGATATCCTAACTTTTAGCCTCTAGCTTGAAAAACACTGGATCCTACAATTCCCATAATGCAACTCAAGGGCTGAGCTCTACTTCTCTTGATCTCCGTGTGTAAAATCAGTGGGGTAACGCTTTAAGTGAGATAAAACATATAAAACATATCTCCAAGCACTACACGTTTGCAGAAGAACAACTGTGATACTCAGCAGTCAAACAATGAGTGAAACGTGTGAGGTAGCCCTGAGCCCGGCCGCGAAGTCCAAGTTCACTTCCAATATGGCCGACATCTGCTGCTGCAGAGACAACTGAAACAGTACAGTGAAATCTCTCCAGACTGGGAGCGGGGAAGCCGAGAGACAGAGGGAGGGGGAAAAACAGAGTGGGGGTGTAGGAGGAGAGGGGAGTGGAGGGAGGTCTTTTCATCTGTGCTGCGTTGGTAAATACTCCCATGTGCAATGAGAGATCCAATTGTGTAGAACTTCTCTGAAATAAAGCGGCCTGCAAGGTCAAGGACAAATCGTCCTTGGGAAAAAAATAATAAAAATTCCAGAAACAAGTGAGGAAATAAAAGGGACAATATTCAAGGGAGAAAGGCTGAAAAAACACAGTTCCTGCTGTCTTCATCGTGTTTTCTTTTCCCTCAATCATTTTTCATCTCCTTTACAAACCCGGGCTTTCATGTCCAACTTACAGTAGCTTGAAAAAAAATCCCACAGCAAGAGCCAGATGTTACAGTGAGGTCTGTAAGGCAACAGGCCTTTGACTGATGACTTCCTCCAGGAGACCTCCGGGTCGTCACGTGGGGGTGAGGGGATCGTCAGTAATCAGATATGAAAACGCTCGGCTCAGGGGAACAATGATAAAACTGAAACACTGACGGAAACCATCAGCTGTCACGTTGTCTGTGATGGATTGTTGACCGTAGGCGGTTTTCACCACTGCTGAGGTTGTTTTTTCATCAGCAAAAGGAAGAAAAACAACAAAATGATACAAATGGAAAAGAGGGGAGAAGCTTAATTACTGGCACAATCCAAAAAAAAGATAAAAATCCCTGAAGTTCACAGAAATCCATGATGAAGCACGACCCTTTCTGCTTCTTCACCGACCCACAATAAAAGAGGCCCAGGCTGTTGTTGCTCTGCCGTGCCAGAGTCAGGATTCTTGTGGTTTTTGCGGCCCCTGGTGCATCCAGCGGCCCCTGGCCTTCTCTGACAGGCCCCTTGTTTGTCCTCCGTGGTGCCAGCCGCCTGGTGAACACGCAGGCTGACTCAACACCGTCCTGCTCTGCATGAAGCAGAGTCAGTCACCATGACTATAAATACACACGGTGGCTTCTTCTGGTGATCAGCTCGGTTGAAAAGAGGGGGACCCGAGATAAAAGCTAGAAAACATCTTGCTTCTTCAGAACTGCACGTTGGGCGGTCATATAACTCGACGACCGCCGACACTCACGCCCACCTCGCGCCGTGATTGGCCAGCTGTGCGGAGGTGAGAAAGTTACCTGGCTTTAAACTTCTCTCTCAAGCTCTCTTTGCAACACTATTAATGTCTTATCTTAATGACCCTATTGATCGCGTCTCCATCTTCTGTCTCTATGACGACCAGCGTTTCAAGGCGAACTGGCCAACACTTCGTACCAACAAGTTATTTTCTAGCATAACCTAGCCCTGACATTTCTAAGGAATTGTAGTCCCGACACCTTCGTCCTACTCAAAATGTGACCCTTTGAATTAATAGACTGTGGGCAATATTACATGGGAACCTGTGTACCAACTTTGAAGCATGAATTGTTTTTGAGATTTTAGATTAAATAGAGAACGTTTTTCACAGTTTGTACGAAGAGTATTTCAGATTGCTACTGAAAGTCGTAGCACTGGTCCCAGTAGAGGCCACTGAGTTCATGTAAGTTTTGTGTTCAAGGATTTGAAAATGTTCACACTGTTAAAACAGAGATAGCAGATGGTGTCCCAGCTTTGATTCTATATAAAACGTCTTAATAGCATTCGTTCAACACAATAATGTTTGCAGGCAGCATCGCACCAGTTGGCAACTTGTTAACAAAGTATTTAAAAAAGGAATCAGCAATAAACAGCAATTCTGTTGAAGGTTTGCCACAAAGTCAGATATAGAGATTTCATTTTATTTCTGTCCAAGTGGTTTTCCCCTGGGTGTGACAAGCAGCTGCACGCATCAAAGGCTCTGGCATGAGTGTGAGGAGGAGGAACAGAAAGCTGTGAAATGCTTCCTGACCATCCAGCTGCTCGCAGGTGGCAGGAGGATGACGTCTCACTGAGGACTGTGATGTCGTGGGAGATGAGGTACATGGAGAGAGCCAGAAATTCATTTATCACCGCCATTTAAAGTCTCGCCATCCCTTTTTGTATCAGCAGAACTTCTCGTTTTTAACCAGACAAGTTGATGACAATCTCATTTATTGGAGGGTGTAGAGAGAGATGGAAGTTTGACAAATGCTAGTTTTGACAGCTAGTGCCAGTTAATAAAAGTTTTATGTTTTCATACTGCACATAAAGTGATGCATTTTATGATTATAGATTATGTTTGTAACATACAAGAGGCCACAGCCTACATTCTGCCTTTAAATCAAAAATATTCAAGTAAAAAATCTGTATCTGGAGCTTTCGATTGTATGAAATGATCTTCCTCGGCACACAGAGTCACCTGGTTGTCACTGAATTGAAAGTAGTTTAACTCTTTTAACTCTCTTTTTAAGATATTGCCCAAAGTCAGGAGTGAACTTTTTAATCTTATATTCACTAAAGTATTTAAATGTTAAAGTAGAGTTTATTACCTCTTAAAATAATCAGACACTGAGGTAGTTTAACATATTATAGTTAAAGTGTGATTAAACTCAGGATCTGGACTTTTAAGGGAACAAATAAGTCATCAGTTATTGGTACTTTAGTGCAAATTTAAAGTGTTTGTTTGGTAGTTGTTGCCTGATGGTGCATCAGGTGATTATTATTGTAATAATTATTATTAGTATTATTATGTTGTATGTCATGCTATAGGCCATATAAAAAGTAGCATGGTTGTAAAGTGTGTCTTACTTTTCTGGCCTGTGTGTAATTATTGTGTTTGTTAATCTAAATGTTGGCAGGTTATCCACATGCCTTGACGTCATTCATACAAGGCATCCACATTTATGCAAAACATTTCAAATAAACCAACCCACAGCTGTTCTGTGTGAGCTCTGCTTTTTGTATTTATGGAATTTCTATATCTATTTTGGAAATAAAATAAAATTCAGCTTCTGCCCCCCCACCCAGTGGACTGACAGGTGAATTTGACCTCTGCACTCTCGGTTTCTCTTGCTAGCCCGGAGCAGGAAGGCTATTGACTCGTCATTGGGTTTTGAGTGATGAGGTCAGCGCTGTTGGCTCCGTGCTGGTGTTGTGTGGCCGGCATATTTATTTCACACCACAGCATTGCAGCTGCAACACAGGCTTTGCGATCATGTTGTGTTACTACAGTTATTGCTTCAAACTTTTATCCGCAAGTTCAAGTCTCCTCTCTGGAGGTTGTCAAAAGGCATTCTGAGAGGAAATTGCTTAATGATGCAGAAAAAGACCAGGCGAGCTGAGAGAAGGCCGTTATAACAACAAACAGAAACACTTCATCACTCTACAGTGACCGGAAAGCAGTTCGATGATATAAAACAGAGTAAATGAGAGACAAACAACCTTCAGAAGAAAGTTCACCATTATCACGAATGGTGAACATGATGCAGATCAAGCAGTGGATCAACACTTTATATTTCCTTTTGTAAGACCGAAGGTTTGACGTTATACTGCTTATTTTTAAATGGACTGTAATTGATAATTATTCACAATAATCTAAGAGTCCAAAATGACTCCTGACTCATCCCAGACAAAACTGTACATTGTGTGAAAGCACAAAGCCTCGCAGGATCAAAAACTAACATCACTGCGACTCCACTTTAGACTTTGTTGTCCCCGGAGGAAAATTCTTTTTCACAGCTCTGCACAGCATCACCGCTCACACCCATCACCCATAATAACCCGCAGCAAAACAAACAGTATTCAGACAAGTGCATCAGCAACAAACATGACAACAACAGTGAAATAATCAGTGGACAGACAGCTGGTCAGGGGCCGGGGGCCCTCAGTATTCCCATCACTGAGGTGATCTGTTGAGGGCTGACTACAGTTTCTTAATGCTAAAATTAAAATTGGCACATTTTGACCATTTCTGTTCTAGCGACGGGAATTACGGCTCTTTGAAAGGAGCTGGATCTTATGGCTCCGTTCCTTTCGGAGAACTTTTTCTTGTTAGGATGCCGGCGATATGTTTATCTGCCAAATCAGATTCAGATTTCAGACCAGGCCAGATTAAACATCATACCAATACAACGTCGTTTTGCACGCGTCTTAAATGATCTAATGTCAATGAACATTAACCAAGGTGATGCTGTATCCCTCTGCTTTCTGACTGTATTTACCTGATATGTGTCATGTCAATACACACTCGCTGGCTGGTTCTCACCGTTCACGTAAAGGGGAGCGGATTGAGGCACAACGATGAGAAGAACGGCTCTCACCAAGCACGACTCGGTTCCCTTTGTTCGTACCAAAGAGCCGTTGAAAAGAATTGCATCGTTTGTGAACGTAGCATCACTAGTTTGTTTCAAGTTACCTGTCAGGAGAGGCCGGGGTCATCACTGCAATCTAAAGACACAGCGAGCGTTTGTATTACGTCGTTTTCAGGTTTGTGCACAAGCAGAGAGTGCTTGTTAGGGGTTGAAATGTGGTTGGTATTGCCATTGTCGCCTAGTGCTTGCTCATGGTGGGAACGTTGGGTCTTCGTGTGTGTGGAAGTTGGTCTCAACCGGCTCCATGCGGTAGAGTGCCCTGAGATAACTTTGTTATGATATGGCGCTATATAAATAAAATTGAATTGAATTGAATTGGTATGTTGGTAAGAGGAAGGTGTGGTAGGTGTCTTCGCCTTGCAGCTCGAAAGCACTGGTAGGTTTGAACAGATAACCTTTCCACCTGTAGCCCCCCGTGCTAACCGACGCTCCACCCTCCTGGCCCACATCACTTTCATCTGTGACTAATTTAGACGCTTTAGAGCAGAGACAGAATGTCATCTAATGGTAATTCATGACTGCTCACATTGATTGTCGAAACACGTCTGTGCAGCGTGAAAATAGTTTTTGAGTTTTCAGCTGTCGGACACAGAGAGGCCGGGGAGGCAGGTACACTCATGTTTGTGTTTTGGAGCCTTTTGAGTGACGGGAAAATTACTGGAGGGTCATATTTTGAAAAAGGTACCGTCATGATGAACATTTGATCTTCTTTCTGTGTGTGCATGTGCCTGAGCCTGAAGACAGGAAAGGCATTAAGAGGATTTTTTTGATCCCAGTGATCTTTTTTTCACAGCGCCGATTTGTTTGTTCAGGGATTTCCAAGCACACACAGAGGACAGAAGTGGAGGTTAAGTCTTGCCATCACAGTTTCGTTGACATAGTGGCGTAAAAATGTTGTAACGGTAATACAATAGAAACGTTAGAGCTTAAAAAATATCTTTGCAAAGCCTTTACAGCAGTTTAAAGATGAGCGTGGGAGCCAAAGTCAGGCTATCTGTGCGAGTGAGGCGGTCGGGGCACGAAGGATTGATGGATTCTCAACGCGACGCCACAGATGTGCGTTGCAATTTTTCCATGAGCAAAGACAGATTTGCGGTGTGTGTGTGAAACAGAATTTGTCCCAGATTTTCTCTCTTCTTCTTCCTCCCTCTTTGCTGTCCTCTCTTCTCTGCGGGCTGGATGGAGGGGGCTTTGATGTGGCACTCTTTCAGTGTTGTGACCGCAGGCCCAAGAGGAACCAGATGCTCTTTGGACTGGCTTGTGGCGGAGAGGCATATATATAAATAAGAAAGAGAAGATGGGTGCAGGGCTACGGGGGGGGGGGGGGGGCAGCCACCCAGCCAGCCCAGTTTACTGTAAAAGTTTTTGGCCCCAAACCAGACTCTTGGTGGAGACAAAGTCAACACGA
>JAVQJL010051874.1:0-10491 GCA_036024295.1 Nannoperca obscura
AGGTGCATAACAAATGTTATTACGTGATTTGGGTCATGCACTCGCTGAATACTACAGGACAATAATGGAAAACAAGTGATATTTTGTGCAGAATAATACCTGGACAAGCAGCTCAGACGACAAAATAATACGTAGTCACTGAGAAAACAATAAAATAAGAGAGTTGTGTATTGTAATTTTGTATTCTTGGTGTTAGTTACTGCTCACCCACTTCCCATATATACTGATGCAACACTGCAGTTGTTTACACTTCCCTAAAAGTGTCTACAAAGCACAGCCAGGCAGTGCACTTACATTCTGTGATGATGATTTGTGACACAATCGCCTTGTAAACTACACTTTCTTTTAGTGTTAGTTCCTACAGCAGGGTACCCAGTAGCCATGTGTTGATGTCCGTGTGTTGATGTATGTAATCTGTCTCTGCTCTGTTTTCTTGAGCCTCTCCATGAAAGGTGGTTTCATAAAGAGAGCACGTCAAAGGCTTTCTATTCCCACATGAACAAAATGAGGTGTGAGTGAAAGGCATTACAGGCAGCTTTGTCAGAGACTTCCCATAAACCCACAGTTTAAGTGACCGTCGGTAGGTAAAGGAAGAATGAAAAAAAAAAAAATTTTTTAGCACAAATATGCTGCCAGCACACAATTTTGTGTCGTAACGACCTCTTCCACACTGTTTTCTCATACTTGTGACAAAACGTACAAAAAAAGACCAAAGATGAATGTAATGAAAATGAAATGGGGAACACACACACACACACACACACACACACACACACACGTTTCCTTTCCCTGCTGCAGAGTATGTGTGCGCTTGTGTAAATGTTTGTTTTCACAGTGTTGGCTCTTGCTGTGTTGAAAGGACAGAGGCATAATGTTTCAAAGCTATCTAAAAAAAAAAAAGAAAAACCCAACATGATGGAAAATATTTTTGTAATAAGGGATTTTCTAAAATAAGAAGGCACGAATGACTGCAAAAAGCAATGCAGATGGTGGTTTAAGTGAGCTGAAATGTGTTGGCAGGAATTTTCAGTCACCCATGATAAAGTCATTTAGGTGTGCTTCAAAAAATAAATGAATCAAGGCACCAGGAAACACGGGGCAATTTCACTTTCCATTTTACCTTAAATCCAAAATTTGATGTTGCATTTTAACCTGGCCTGCTCATTTTCCCCCGTTACAGCAGCTGACAGGGCTGTGTGTGTGAGCTGACCTGTATAACCAAAATGTTGAGCCTCGGCCTTGATGTAAAAAGAATGTACTTTCCCCATAACTGTCTACACGTCTGTCACTGATTCAGTTCTTCCAGTAAAGGGTAAACCTAAACAAACATTCTAAATCTGGCGTAAGTGTTTTGACAAGTAGCCTACTAAAGCAACACTTCAAAACTTCACGTAGGCCTAAAAATAATGTATGTACTTGCTTTTAGAAACATTAAAACAACATTAAAAACACAGCAGAACACAGCATGTCTAACCCTAAACAGATATACTACTAAGTGTTGCCTTGTTGTTATAAAAACGTGACTTAACACATAACTACTCCCCCAGCCCAGCAGTCCCCTGAACATGGTATACAGTCAGTTTAGGAATCCATATTAGTATTGTTGGTTGGGGATGACTAAAACATTGCAAACAACACTGCCTCCCTTCTCAAAACCAGACAACTGGCCAGGGCAAGCATTATCAAGCTTGAACTGGAAAATGACTTCTCTGAAGAGAATCACCTGAAGCATCTATAGGATGAGCACATCCACATGAATCATGTGGCATCGACAAACTACATGTACAGTTCAGATACCTTTATATTGGGTTGAAAAAGCTGCAGCATCCTAAATGACCAAAAACCGTCTGATTTAGACTCCGGTCCATAAATGAGTCAAGCCGACATTGGCACAACATCGGTATCGACAGCATATATGTAACAAGAGATTTTAGTAACCATATAGCCTATATATGTTTGAGGTCATTTAGAAACTGTCCTCCAGAGAGAACCGACTCATTTTATTTACCTGTAACGTGTCCTGTTAATCTTGGTCACAATTCTTGACTTGCCAAATTGAAGGGACACTTATCACAAACCATTGTGTATGTTAGGAAATTTGTTTCTCAAATATCAATTACAGTATCTGCCTCAAAAGTCCAATGTCGAAATGGCTCCTATCAAAACCTCTTTAACAAAAGCTGATCATTAAGGAGCCTCGTGAGGGCTGTTGTATCAGAATAACAGTACATTATAGCTCCAGGTGCGCCTGATAATTCGGTACATGAACAGAAGCCCACAGGGACATGTCACACCTGTCAATGGAGCGGGTTGACTGTTTGACACACACAGATTAAGCCAAAGTTTTTGGGGAGTTTCCTTGTGCAGAGTGTACACTTCCAGCGGGTCTGTGGCACAGATCGCAGGCCAGCTGATTTAACTTGTTAGCGTTGATTCTGCTCGCTAAGCTAACCCGCAGCGTTACATGAACTGGTGTGAGTTGGTTTGCAGGAAGTTTACCGCACGACGATGACCGCTCGCATCACCCACGACCTACTCCGTCTGCTGTCTTCCGACTGCGGCTGCTCGATCGACAGCGGGTCTGTCTCCGTGGTCCAACACACAGTCACTGGCGGGGAAACATGTAGGACGTGCTGGCGGCGTCAGCTAGCCGAGTCTTACGTAAGCTGTCAACGTAAAAGCGCCCGTCGCTTCGGTCTTTGCCCCGTCAACTGCCATCCCGTCGTCTTCGCATCTTCTCCGAAACTCTTTTTTGATGTGACGCTTCGCACCGAGCGCGTGCTAAACTCCCAGCGAGCTCATTGTTTTTGGCTCCACGCGACGCTTGGGGTTTTTATCTTAAGTGGAAAAGTCAACTGGTAACTTACTACCACCCCGGACTCACCGCCGACCGTGTCCGTGTATGTGTGAGCAGATAACGGTAGCTGTAAGATGATGATGGTGGTGATGATGAGGGCGGAGCAGGATTCCTCCGTTTCTGACCCACTGACTCGGGGTTTGCTTCTTCCGTATTGGACGCGGAAGCATTTTTTTCTTTTTTTTTATACACGGGAATCACTTTTCCTTTTTTCTCGCGAAGGAAGGCAAAGCCCTGAACATATTAGCCAGCGATGCAATGTGACTAAAAAGATTGACTTAAGTAGGCTAATGTAACTTTGGCACCATGTTTAAGGTACTTTAGGCACTACTTTACTTGACTACACATATAGAGAAATATTGTTTGTACTCCACTACATTTATTTGACAGTCATAGTTACATTCAGGGTGTGATGATTTTACATAGGCCAACACTATATGCTAAGTAATGAGCATAATGAAAGTATACCATCAGCATCAACATTAGAAGAGCTTATAATAATGGAATAATAAAACATACAATAGGCCTATCAATTATTACTATAACACTTACTTATTATACTTTAAGTACATTTTACTGATAATGTTTCAGTAATTTTACCTAGATTCATTTTGAGAACAGGTTTTTTAGTACTTGTACTGGAGTATGTTTACATGAGTGCATCACTACTTGCACACACACAGATAACACAGACACAATATTTAAGGAACAGTCCCTTAAAGTCATGACCCATAACATTTACTTACTGTCTTGACAAATAGTTATATATAACTTTTTGAAGTTACATCTGCAAAACCAGGAAACCTGGTTCTCTATGTTTTCTTTCTATTATTGTGTGCCTATCACCTTAATAGTAATACTGAACATCAAGGCGAACATTAAAATGTAAAGTTACTGTTGTGCTCCCTTTTTGTCCTGCAAATTTAAAGAAGATCAAAACTTCAAAAAGAAGGGAACTGGAACTGAACAACAAAAGAACATACGTTTCATTTAAAACAAAAAGAAACTACTGAGGACTTTGGCTGGAGCTTATCTTCTTGGATCTTTGCTGCAGCACTGCAGTGGTCACTTAAATACATTTATATCAATGTCAATAGTTCACTTTTAAAAATATTGAATAATAATTAACATTCATTCAAAAGCAAAATCTCACTTCATTTGATTATTCTCAGTTTTAGCTTTTATTCCCTTTCTAGCCTTGCACTGGGATTGATGTGTGGAAAAGAAAAGATATCAAACGGCATGTTGCCATCTAAGTGAAGCATGTACTCTGCAACAACAACTATCCTCAGTATTTCTAACTGTACTTATGGGAGTAAAAGAACAGCCTGACATTGTCAAAGAGATCCTTCCAGGTGTGGCCTTGAATGTTGTATTCGATCTGATACATGACATTGTGTTTAGGATAGTGTGTAACGGCTCTAAAAGCTTCTGTGAGATAATGCCAGAGCTTCAGCTTGAGCTCCGGATCTAAATGGCAAGAACGCAAACCAGGTGATGCTCTACAGTGTGGGAGGTCTGCACACACCTAAAGGTTTCTCCGGTACATATAAAGATGTTAGCGTCATTTGTCAGGAATCATTTTGTACAGAGCAAAGTAAAGTTCAAAGAGCCTCATACAAATGTTTAAATATATCATGTAAAAAAATGTGTGTGTAGGTGAAAAAAATGTCATCCCTGCAGGCCCCTGCAGAGAGTCCCAACTATGGATTGGTTGCAGAACAGAAGACAAGCAGGTTTCTAGCTAGGAAAGATTTAACTTAACAAAAATAAATAAATACCTTGTCACACTTCGCTTTTTGACACTATTTGCATTGTATTAATACAGCTGGTCTCATTTTATGCTCATTATTTTTCTTTGCAGTTCTTTCTCACACTAAATTTCACCCTGACAAACAAATGATTATATAGGTGGTGTGACTAGTCACTTAATCTCATTACATGACTAATCTTTCTGGATGTCTGGAAGAACTAGAAAAACATGTCCCTTTTTTTATCTGCACTTCTGCAATAACTCGTTTCATGTATTACCTCATATTTTAGTTGGTAACACATTCTGTAATCTGATGCACACGGGTGATATTGCTGATATCAGTAATCATTTGGAACATTCACCACTTGGCAGTAATAATTGTCGACGTAGGAAAACTGTCTGTCTTTTGATATGGTCCCTTTGGTCTTCACCTGTGAAAACATGTCAAGTTCCAAATCCATATCCTCTGAAGTAATGGAAAAGTCAAAACCGCATGCAGTTTATTTGCTCTTTAGACCTCATCCAACCTCTCCCTGTCCTCACATGCTCTTTTGGATGAATTGAGTAAATACATATTTTGTGTGCAACCTCTAGGAAACACGGTAGTTTGCGTGTTTGTGGGCAACATGTAGAGTTTTTACCTCAGTCTTAGAGAACAGAATTATTCTTGTTTAGTTTAGACTCACCTACAACTTCAGGAGGTTCCTGTGTACTACCTCAGCATTATCTCCAATGTGTCAGCATTAGAATGAAGAACCAACTGCGCATACTAATGAAGGCAGTAAAGTATATTTCACAATAAACCACAGACATTGCATATTTCCAAAACACTTAGAGGTAAAGTTGTGTCACTTTAGTTCTTCACATAAAATACAAAACCTGGCTGCAGGCAAGACGGCGGATATTTATCACAATGGTCATCGGTATGCAGGAAGTCACTCAAATAACAGCCAAATTAGGAAGTGGTGGAAATAGAATTTAAAAAAATCTTATTTAAATAAAACTAATTTAAAAAACAACTCTTTTTATTATCCTGAAAAGCATTTTTTCTATTTATCTTTGTGCATGTTTGCAGATTTTTTTTAATTGCCTTTCTTTACCAATTCTCAAAAGTAAATAAACTATTCCCCCAGAGTGTGTACACTGTGTGAGTGAAGGAGTTAATGTAGATGTAGTCTTGACATTATCAATTGTTCCGCTGCTGAATTGCATTACATCAGTGTATTGCACGTTCTCTCCCTTTGGACAGGCTAAAACTCGTTCATACAATATCATCTCAGCACTCCTTTATTCCTTTGTAAAACAAAATGGGTAAAATAAAGGCACTGAAGGAGTTAATACGTTGATGTGCTCCTGCGCAACACACACTGCTGTCTAAATTTAAGATTCTCAGCAGAAAGCCGGAGGAAGTCGGGATGACCACTGCTTCACCGCTGAAAGATGCATCTCTTCCTTCTGCATGTGTCACCCATTAACATTTTTTGGGGTTTGTTTTCAGTAATTGAGGTTTCAGGCGAAGAGAGACACACTGTTCTCTGTGAGTTAATCGTGGTTTTCAACCAAGAAAAGCAGCTTCTTTGACCCGCTGGCTCCATCATCACGGGATGAACCTGCAGTGAAAGGTGGGGCTCGATCATCACGTCCATGTGCTTTCACACTTTTCGGTCTTTGACTGAATGTAGTGCATTTTTTTTTTAATTGCTTAATTGTAGACCAAATCCATTTAATGATAATTAGGCAGGATGTGGGAATTGTGATTTGGCTTTAAATCAGTAGGTATAGGCCTCATGTACGTAGTTTCACCATGAGAGCCAAACCTTTTAATATGTTTCACATTTCAAAAATGTACTCACACTGTTCAGCTAGAAGTAGCAGAAAAGGGCGACAACCTATTTGAAAAGACAGGAATTCATTCATGGAATGATAAAGCTCAGTGCAGCTCACAGCTTTTCTGTATTCACACTAACAAACTGTGCACCAAATATTCTTTTAAATTCAGAAAGACCATCATGTCAAGCTCCTCTGACACTCTACAGTTCCGTTTCCCCACCCACGCTTCCTCCATCCTCAGCAAGATGAATGCTCTAAGAGAGGACCACCGCTTCTGTGATATCACACTCCTCCTTGGGGGTCCACAAGGCACCACTGTCCAGCCTCTCCATTTCCACGGTCACAGAGTGGTGCTTGCAGCGTCCTCAGATTTCCTACGTGACCAGTTTCTGCTCCACAAAGGCCAGGCTCAGCTGAGTGTGGGTGTAGTTTCCAATGTGGAGGTTGGCAAGAGACTTCTCCTCTCCTGCTACACTGGAATCTTAGAGGTGCAATATAATCTACTGCTTCTCTGAACTCTTTACAGTAAAAACAGAGCAGAATCTGCAGGGCATGGCCATATCCCCATATTTTACTGTACAATCAAGATGAAACCACTGCAACAGTGTCAGAATGACTATAAAATGGTTATAAAACAACATCAAGAGTTACTTTATGCCAAAACAGAAACAAAGAACAAACTTGTGTTACAACAATAAAAGAGTGGGTGTACAAGATATGAAAGTTAAAGATGACTTTACTCAGAGGTTGTGGTTCTGTTCTTGCTTGTGTGTTTAAGGGTGTGCACGTGGAAGTTTAAATTCTGTACTGTTAGTTATTTTCCTGGGTTTCCATTATGTATTTATTACTGTAGGTTCCTCTGAGAGAGCTGGTGAGCTACCTGACTGCAGCCAGTGCGCTCCAGATGAGTCTGGTGGTCGAGAAGTGTGCCCAGGCCGTCTGTCAGCACCTCAGTCCCACGCTGAATTTCTTAAAACTGGAGAGACACACAGAGGAAAAGGAAATCCAGCAGCCAGACAGCCTCAGAAATCAGGAGGAAAGGGATAAAACCCAGCCCAGCACCAGAATCCAGGAAGCAAGTACAGAGGAAGGAGGAAAGGGGGACATCCAAGGAGCCAAAGTGGACAGTCAAGGACTGAGGGAGGTCAGTGATGATAGGAGGGTGGCTATAGCTAAAATGGAGTTCGCTGAATATGCAGCATGTTGTCTCAGTACTCTGGACTCAGAGGAAGACGGAGACACCCAGCCTGTTCACACAAACAAACCATCTCACCACATTACAGGGGCTCTAAGATGTAAGATGCGCCCTCCTACAGCTGTCCGAGATCATATATCCTCCACAACCAGAGGGAGTTCTGCTCTACACAAAGAATTGGTGGACTGTTTCCAGAACCAAGTCGAAGAAGCAGGGGAAGAGCAAAGAGAAGAGGAGCTATTTATCCTCCCTGGAGCATATATGCCAAAGAGTCACTGTTCTGGAGATGAGCTGACTGAAGAGTCAGACCGCATATTGGTCCAGAGGCCTTACCTGTGCAGGAGGTGTGACCGAGTCTTCCAGCACCTGGAGAGTTATGTGGGCCACCTGAAGGAGCACAGGCAGTACTTGTGTTTGGTCTGTGGGAAAGGCTTTTCCCAGAAGATTAACCTGACCCGCCACATACGCGTCCACACTGGTGTCAAGCCTTTTCGATGCCCGCTGTGCCACAAGACATTTTCCCAGAAGGCCACGCTGCAAGACCACCTCAATCTGCACACAGGGGATAAGCCCCATGCGTGTGCTTACTGTGCTGTGCACTTTGCCCACAAGCCAGGTCTCAGGCGCCACCTAAAGGACATTCATAGTAAAGGTAGCCTGCAAAAGGTGGTTGATGAGGCTGTGGACTGGCGATAAAGATGTTTAGTTAATACAGTTGGTCTTTATAGATGTTTGTTTTATTCTAATTTGGGAGCATGTTAGATAAGGTGAAAGCACAATAAGCTACATTACTCTGATTTGGAGGGTTATAAAGATAAGGCATTGAGGTTACATTAATTTATTTTCAACATTTGAGCAAAATCTCTTTTTTTCTCACTTTCTGCTACACCAGTGTCTGCCATCCCACTGGAAATCTCTGAGGTAATGCATTTGCACTGTAACATCTGGCTAATTGAACTTAGTAAGGGTCCTTCTGTGGCTTTTGCAGTGATTTCCTCCATCCATGTGGGTACAATACACTAAATTAAGTCCTGTAGCATGCAATGTAATGTATTTCATTATGCAGTCTCATACAACTACTGTAAATGTGTTCCCTTAGTTGCCTCTACAACCAAAGATGATTCTGCTTTACCCAGAAGATGAGCTATATTAACTATGTAAATTACAAGAAAGGAAACGTTTGTATGTGAACATGTGAACATAGCTTTAATTACGGCAACAAATTCTTGAAGTAAACGTTGTTACTTAATGAAAGAAATAAAATGCCTTCATGGTTTTAAAAGACTATTTCTTGGCTTGTTTGCTTTTTTTGGGGGGGGGGGCAGACTGAATACTGTAATATAGATAATTCAATGAATGCGGTATGCCTGTGTAAAAATTAGGCTGGGGTTCACAGACAACCATTGCTTCACTATTTGACCCGACTGCAATTGTGTGCAGTTCGCTGAGCATTACGTTATAAGTGAGTGGGTTCTCTCGCATGGCTGAGAGGGTTTCCATGCTTGCTCACTCCATTCTTTCCCTTCACATCTCTCCTTTTCTCCTTTTTTCTGCTTTTGGCCCAGAAATGTAATCATCACTCATCTCAGTGAATGGAACACTAGTTGTTGTGCTCCTCGGGGCATCCGAGGCGCCACTGGCTTGAAAATTGTGAGTATGTGCAGACAAACAATAAACGCATGACAGGGCGTGTCTTCAGTACCGAAATGAGTGAGAGTATGTGTGTTTGTATATGTGACCAAGGAAGATTCACAGAAATATAGTCAAAGATTTTCCAGAGCATCTGTTTATCAAACAAAATAGATACCTTCCTCAGAACAATTTGCACATAATACAGTAATGTGGTGAGCAAACTACAGTCAACCAATCTTCTCATTTATGAACATATGCCATTCTTTATGTGTAATAAAGAGGAATCAGCCAGACAAAATGTTTAATTTGACATGGTCATGCACACACAGTTGCACACACACACACACACACACACACAGACAAACAGTAGGCTAGACGTGGCATTTGGGGCACCTCCATTATGAATGAGAGACTGAGCGGTATAAAATATGAGGAGGATGGAGGAAGATGTAGGAGTGGTGGCAGACACAGAGACGGAGATGAAAAGAGCGATAAAAGTGATAAGGACATCAAAACATTTACTTCATGATAATGAAAACATTTAAGTTTATATGCATGTGGTGGACCATAATTGTTCCGAGGAGTCTCTCTGATGTTGGGGGGAAAGGTTTTAGGTTTTTGTACATCCAAGCCCACGGTTTGGCAAGATGTTAAGATCAGCCACAAGGAAGGAGCATGAAGATGAAAGAGAGGCACACGCCCCTCCCTCATAACCACCACTGAAATTCCCTTGAGCAAGGCCCCCAGCCTCCAACTGCTGAGTAGACGCTCAGCGACCAACAGATCAGATGTACAGTACAGGTGTGAATGTCTGTAGGGCAGGCATTGATGGCATTGTTCTTAGCAGAACTACACTTGAATACAGCTTACAACAATACAGTGAAATGTACTTGTTTGATGTTTTTATGAAGCTTAAAAGCACAAAAAATAGGTATCAACAAAGTTGGACATGGGTTCATCCACGAGAACATGAATCTCTGGTGAAGATTTCATGTTAATCCCTCCGATAGTTGTTGAGGACTTTCAGTTTGAACCAAAGTGATGGACCAACTGACAGAACAGCACTGCCATCCCGAGAGCCATGGCACCAGTGTGGTTAAATACAATGTAAATATACACTACCGTTCAAAAGTTTGGGGTCACCCAAACAATTTTGTGTTTTCCATGAAAAGTCACACTTATTCACCACCATACGTTGTGAAATGAATAGAAAATAGAGTCAAG
>JAVQJL010051877.1:0-14983 GCA_036024295.1 Nannoperca obscura
TTTAAAGTTAAGACTAGTTTAAAGTCATCTTCATTGAAAAGTACAGTGCTTTTCCTTCAAAAATAAGGACATTTCAATGTGACCCCAAACTTTTGAACGGTAGTGTATATATAAAATATATAATTTCTAAGAGACGGGCTTGGACGGAGAAATAAAGATATTGGAGAGATTTTGATCGTCTGACCCCTTATGTTGCTTGTGCTGTTGGAATTCACTAAATCTACAGTAGCACAGTATTTACTACAGTTTTTGATGAGTTTCTGAAAGTGGTGCTCAGATTATAAACTTCAATGTTATATGAAAATAAGATTATCCTAATATCTACACTTATAATAGCTTCAAAATCCAAACAATAACATGGTCAGACGTTATCCAATGAAATGCCATTCAGCTGAGAGCCCCTCAGTGTCTGTCACTTCCCAGTAGGTGTGACAGCTTCAAGACAAACAGCGGCTGATGTTTAAATGTCAATAAGATGTCAGATCAAGCCGTGTGATGAGGTTTGTGAGTCGCCATCGATAAGGCCAGCGTTGAGACATTTTGGACTATTTCAGCTTCCCGTGACAGTGACACAAAGTGCAGTGAACACTTTGGCAGACCTCGTCGACAACGGTGGTCTGGAGTTCTGCCTGAATTCATACATTCTTTATGAATTTGTTATTGAAAAGTCTCATTATGTTCATCAAAGACATATTGGGACCAACGTTTCTTTACCCAATATTGCATACAGTACTAGAGACATTATTTAAGAAGGCACTTCATTGGATTACATCCACACACAGCAATGAGTTGTTTTATTAGCTCGCTGCTGTTGTTTACAGCATAAATAGGTTAGGTGTTTGCAATTGTGGGAAAATGTGATGTGGATCAACTTGATAGGCCTGTTGAGTGGTGTTATTGCAGTCTGCGGTCCCTGGGAACACTCGGGAAATGATGCTCCCCCTGTCAGCGCTGCAAAGCCTCTCTGCCTCTGGATCCATGGGTAATTACTGGGACGCTGCTGACTCAGGATACACACAAACCCATATGAACACGAAAAAAAACCTACATGTGCAAACAGCTCACATATGAACACAGACAGACACGTGGACAAGCCTACGCCAAATCTTACACACATGCAGTAGACTTTACATGGTCACCAGGACAGTTTGTATTGCTCTGGCACACGCTGCAAATGGGAGTTGTGGTTCTACAAACATTTCTCAGTGGCAGAGCTGCTCTGGAGGTAGAATCCATCTTTTTGGTTTACTTAAACCTCAACTACAACTACAATAAAGGAAAACTACCAGTAAGAAATGATATGCATTACCAAGATATTCATGATAAAGTCAACAAGCCAGGTAATTAGCCTAGCTATAGAGCAATATGCAGTGGCCCCAATGCAAGATGGTCAAAGCAGGCCTCCCACCACACTCAGATGTAACAGAGCATAATGTCAGTAGTAAATGGAACAAGTGAAAGCGTGACTGCGAATACTGACGCAAATCAAAACATTATCGGTGACAGCGCACTGCACATTGGCATTATTCATATCTGTGCATAAGCATTAGAAACACAAATCACAATTGTGTATGTGGATTATTAGTCAGATACATAACATACGTTCTACATCAGTTACATCCAGAGACGTTGGATGGCGCTGCTTGTGCTAGCATTAGCAGGTGTTCTATTCGGCTCTTACTCAGTGGAACAACTTTTTCTTTCTCGGCTGCTTATTTCACTTTTCGCTTGTGAAACCCACGATTGTCTTCGTAGTCCATTGCTCGTCTCTATCTGACTTGCTGTCTTGAAACGTCGCTAGCTAACTCTGCAGTGTGGGTTTTGCTACGCATTAGTAGGCACGTCCTTAATTACCATAACCCAGAATTCCGCGGGCACACTTTGCAAGACATAAAATCTGGTTGTAAACTTAATTTAGAAATGTAACAGAGGTAAAGGTCAATAAACTAAACGCTTATATATGTAAAAGTGTTTATGTTATTGTGTTCTTGGAAATGATATCAAGCATGGGCCACAATCAAGAAGGTGGCTTGGCACATCAAATGCTATGAATATGTATATGTGGCAACTATTGGACTAGTAGGATATGTATGTTATGGGTCTTACTGAAGTTTAATTAACTGTGTTCAATTGTGTTTCTTAAAATGGAACCTATTGGTGTTATAAATAAAGCTGAGATGGCAAATCAACATGGTTATTTTGTTCTGGAACTTTCTCCTATGTATTCTCATACACATATTTCCAAAGTTCAAACCTTTGGAAATACAAGGTAAGAACCGTAACTATTTAAAAGTGCGTAACACACTTTTTTCCCACTGTCCCTGCACAACTCACATGATGGTATTTCTAAGCAGCCTAACCTATGACATGCCAATCAAAGACTAGTGACCACCAAAATCCTGCAAACAGAAAGAACTTCAGCCTAGGTTTAAAGTGTTACTACAAATATGTCTGTGCCCAAATGAGAAACCTCCATGCTTCATTTTAGCCCTAATGCCACTGCAGTGTGTGCCCAATTTGCATTGGGCAGATTATAAAAGCTATAAAGGTGCACACCACACTTAGTATGATTAGTTTGAACATGTAAGGTCAACTAGTGTGACTACACAGTTTAGACACTTCATAACTGGCTTCATAATACCTTCTGATTTTGATTGACATGATTAATAGACCTTCCCTGCTTTGACTCCACTCATTAACATTTAACTCGGATGATAACATGAGTAGTAGTTCCTCATCAGCTCTGTGAGACATTTTTGTAAAAGGAAAATTCTACATTTCATAATCTTGACAACCACCCATGGGACCTTGTGATGTTTCAGTGAGAGAGCCCATTCCTTTTCTAAGATGAAATAATTCCCAGGTTTATTAGCTTCTGGAAATTGGCTTCAGTGGGAGGCAGAAAAACAAATCATTTGAATACATACCCGGGTGTCCTAATGTTTATTTCAATGCTGTCACTTAGAAAGGGGAAGGGAGGAGGGACAGATAGAGTGCATTGTGCTGCTGACAGGATTGGCTTTGTGTGTGATGAATGGGGCTGTCACAGACGGTGACAGGTTTGTGTTCAATATATGTGGATGTACAATACGCTCTGCATCCCGTGACAAGCTGGGAGGCTTTTTGTCCCGATAATCTCCATATCGTTTCGTCTCCGGCTGCTTATGGCGGATGTGGTCACTGAGGGGTGTGTCATGGCCGCTGCACACAGACTGTCGATCCTCTGGAAGCAAAAATGGGACACAAAGTTGACTGATGTGTTCAGTTTTTTTCCCTCATTTGTTTTTCAAAGTCACTGAGAGTCTGTGGGAAATGCAGATTGGAGTTTGTGCCTCTACACACATTTCTTCGACCCTGTTTACACTAAAATGTATCTGAGGTGATCTGATCACAGGTGAACAACCCCTGGATACAGGATACAATTGCCCAAAATACATAGAGGATGCAGGGTCCAAACACTCAATAAGCCTCAATACTACAATAACAAGACACAAAGACAATACAATACACCAAGGCAATTTTTTCTCAAGGCAATTAGCCTATATTGCAAAATATTCCAAAATATGTGCAAAATACTCCTGACAGGAATACATATTTCTTTGATGTAACAGATACACAAGTTTCACAATGAATGTACGTATCTGAAAATATTCATTGCCAGCTTTTTACTATTGTGTATTTCCTCAAGATAGCAACTACATTATGGTTTGATTAGGGTGAGGTAAAGTCTTCCACTTTGCAGTGCTATTAGAGCACACACACTTCCTGCCTTTGAACAGAATGCTGGTAGTGTTGTTTATTGGTGTATTATAAATGGGATTCATGAAAGAAATGGTTGAAATCATGTTAACTTATGTTATAAAAGTCACAGACAAACCACATATGTGGTTATGAAATATCCGAGGTGAGATACTAAATACCAAATCAGCAATAAATGAATTAAGCATTTTAATAATAACAATAATAATTTAACGGTATCTATACTGCACCTTTAAAAATAAAGTTCACAAAGTACCTTAACAGACAAAGCAAAAGCAGGATTTTCAGAATGCGATATAAGAACAGAAAGCCAAACAGTAAGGCAAAATAAAAGCAAGATACACATTAATGATAGATAAATACAAATAAAAAGAATAAAATCAGTAAGAGTTGGCTCTTACTGATTTATTTAATTTATTATTAAAAAGATGACATAACATAAAAGCTAGTCTATAAAAATGGGTTTTAAGAAGTGATTTCAAAGAAGTTTCTTACTGCAAGCCGTATCTCTTGTTAAGGAGGACATTAGTAGTTCAACAGGCTGCCTAACTACTGTAGATCCTTATAGACAACTGTGGCTAGTTTGAACATGTGAGATGAGCTAGGCCACTGATCTGTGTTTTCACTTTTTAACAAGAGCATTAGGACACCTAATTTTATTGAAGTTTCCTCCCCTCTCCCCTGCCTCTTCCACTTGGATTCAGTCTAATATAAAATCCGAAGTAATTTGGCTCGAGTGATCTGTTTCACACCAATAAGACATATTCTGCTCCTGCAGTGGCTCCTCCTACAGAAATACTATTTACAGGAATAAAAAAAGAAAGACACAAAGAAAGAGGGGGGGAGGGGGCAGTGACAGCTGTAACTATTTTGTTCATGTGTTGAACAAAGTGATTACCATTGCTGACACTATAATGGAAAGACACATCAGGTGTACATTTATGCATTGTAACACAAGTGTTAACTGAAACACACACATGCACAAATTACATTAGTAATCCACAATCACTAATTTGATCAGGGGAGTAATAAATAATGACATAAACAACAGAAATTCCACAGCTGGGATGCACACAAGAATCTACATGATGACAGCAATGACATGGACAATATGATAAGAATATAATAACAGAAACTGAAGAAATGGTAAACTGTATTAAAATGTCTATGCTGCAGGAAATAAAATCACAGAGGAAGTGACTGGGTATGGGGGGGGGGGGGGTGAATGCATGCATGTCTGCCTTTCTACAATGTGTATTTATGCAGACAGTCTGTTATATGGAACAGGGAGGAGGGGGAACCTTTGAGTTACTGTGGAAAAAGCCCTCAGGTCAGTTCATCATACAGCCAGCAGATCTATTTCAAATATTTAAAGTCCAGTTCACATATTGATTACTTCAACTGTTGTTGATGTTGTGCATGAGGCAGGGAACTATTAACACTTGATTAGATTATTGCTCAGTTCCTAAAATACAAAAGAAAATGGTTTGGCTTAGAGTCCAACTCTGACTTGATGCTCATTTGGAAAATAAAAATAAAATACAGACACAAAAGGTTTGACGCTCCAGGGAACGCAGGAGTTTTCCTCCATGGATTCATTGCTCATGGCTGGGACAGAGTGTGAGCCTTTTCCCAATATTTATGAACTACTGCAACAGAGTAAGTTATGGACACAGATCGAGCCAAGACCCTTGCTTAGTATTTTCACTCCCTTAATATTTATGCTTTCCTGACATTTTTTCCTATTGCTATTTTTCCTGTTTTCCTGTCCATTAAAACATCTCAACCTGTGAAATGAATGAAGCCAAAGGAAAGTATAAGAGAGTTGCCTTTTGGGAGAATTACAATTGTTTTGTCAAACAAAAAGGTTTATGAAAAGTTAATAAATCATTAAATATCACAGCTCTTTCCATTTGTAGGTGCCTGACTGTCTAAAGGTCTGTTATATATATTTCTTTGAAGTTTTTTAAATGTATGATTTGGTGTAAAACTCAGTTTCAAGTAAGTTAATCAAAAGATGCAAAAAGTCAAAATGGAATTTTGTGAGATAGATCTCCTGTAAACATTACAATTTCTGATTATTAGTTTTGTCATTAGTATCATTACAGGAACTCCAGCACCTAGATGTAAGGGTTTTTGAAACTTTCTACACATTATTATTATTTAAATTTTTCAGAAAGAATGGAATCCCTTCCCAAAGGAGAACCTTCAATGTAAACTTTCTAAAAATATATATAATAGGAAATAATAATGATTTAACAGCTGGCTATAAACATCCAAACATGTTCCACTAAGTACTGTCCTGCACCTCAGCTGTGATACACTTAGTTTAATAGCTTATATTTATATTACCCTTGTGGACACATTCATTATCCCATGAAGCGCATCACAATTGGGCCAAATAGCAGAGTGTTTGACAATAATTCTTAGTGTTTGTTTTATCCTGCTGAGGTGAGAGGTGGTTCCTGCGTCATGACAATTCATATTTCACATAGGATCTTAATCACAGAAAAGTACATTTACTTTCAAAATGAGTGAAACCTCTGGCAGTCATGTTGTCCTGTGTGAATATCTCCATCCAGCTGGTCGTCCAAGTAGGCAAAACAAACACCAGGAATTACAGCAAATCATTTTTACACCTGTTAATGTGGTGTTCAATTGTATCAGAAAGTGTGTTTTCAGATATAATTCAGATATATGGAATGCTAAAGTGACAGTTCTGTAACAGATGTGAAGGAAGAAGCCCTCTTTATTCAGCATGTATAAGCAGTATATAAACACTGGATACGAAGTTGATAATACACTGTAATGTAGAGTTGTAAGCAGATATAAGGACATTTCTAACTGTTTATTAATTAACTATGCTCGATGAACAACTCATAACTAGTATAAACAATTAATGAATGATTTACAATTTAACATAGCACATGTATCTTAAGTATTTATTTATAATATGTGTTAACGCATTACTGATCATAATTATATTCAATAATGAAGAATGTTTTTATTTTAGAAATACTATACAAACACAATAAATACTTACTCCATTTGAAGGTCACATTATGCGGTTGAAAGCTTTGGGAGAAATCTAGTATGTGGACCTTATTTATTTATTTATTCATTTTGTCAGACTGCTTTTGTTCATGTCACCAAGGGTTAAAACTGGGTTTAAACCCACCTGTGAGTCACGGGTACCTTTGTGAAATCACATATCATTAAATCTGATTACAACTAAGGTGTCAGAAATCACTCATTATCTGAACATACACCATCTATGGAGCGTTAATAAATTCCTGTCCATGAATTTTCTGCATATGACCAACTATGAGCAAAGAAAATGTGAAGACCTTAAATACACAATGTGGAAAATAATAATAATACAATATAATATTTTGTTATATATGTTTTGTTAAAAATGCAACAACAAAAAAAATGTCCACCATACCAGCAAACTAACATTTTCACAAGCAGACAAGGATGAACACTCGTCACGTAACGTTTAAATTCTGCAAGTTTCCCACCGGAACTGTGTTCTCTGAATATTGATTGAGTGCAGATAAAGTATACACTCTGCATTCACCTTTAACCCTAAGCTTTAAATAGAAGATAACACAGACTTAGTCACCACATTCCCCCATGGGGATCATTCAGCAATAATCAAGGATAAAATGATGAGGCTGTGATCACATTCACATCTATAATGTGCTTTGGAAATGAGCTCATATCCTGATTAAAGGCCATACAAGATGATATGTATCTTTATGTCTGGATCATACATTTTCCTGAGTGCTTGAAAGACAATGCCAACAGACTTAAATAACCAGCAGGCGAACACCAATACAGATTGTTTTGTATTAAAGCTGCCACTAGCTGATGTTTTGTTAGTATCTTTAAATCTGACGAACGGCATGTCCTTAGGCGACAGTAGAAAATCCATTAAAACAGCTTTTAGACAAACACCGAAATCCAGACTTATCACATGTACAGTAATTGGCAGAATGACCCACAGCACCTTCTATAAGTGACGAACTAGTTGTCCGAAAAGTATATGACGTGTAAAATGTGTGGATAAAATGACATGTATCATGAGGTCATGAGGAGACCTCCTCCATCTTCCATGAAAATAAATATCTAATCTTTAATAATGGTGGCAAATAAACAATCAGTGTTGTGAAGTGTTGTTCTTATTTTCTGCAAACACGTTCATGTTTCTGCTAACATACACTTTGTTGTGTTTGGGATCCTCAGAAACAGAACCTCTGAGCTCTGAATGACATCAGAATATTAATGGAATTTTAAGTGAAAGCACTCCCTGTGTTCTTCATGTGACCCAATTAGGCATCTCAACTCTTACTGTGTATGAGTTGTACGTGTTGTGTGCATTTTGTTAAACCTTTTATGGAATTGCTTAACTTTTCCAAAACCTGATGCACATCACAGGAAATTTAACGTCCCTGCAGAGTTCTGCCTCTCAGCACTGGATATATTCTTATTCTAAAGATTGTTTGACCTTCCCAGCGCCCGGCTATTACTCTCGTGTGAGTCCCCATCACCTCTTCAGGCCCCCCTACTCCCCTACCCCCACTTTTTTTCCACAGATGGATTTTTTGTTGCATTAATCCCACAGATCAGGTGGGTTTTGTCAACGTGTTAAACTTTAATACTTTGGGTCATTTATCTTTACTGCCAAACCCGAGGTCTGTCAGCGACCAGACGAGCTATTTCCTCATTTGGTTTGGGAGCAAAGTGGCGCAGGAGAGAGCAAAGGGGGAAGAGGGTGGTGGTGCTGGTGGTGGTGATGGAGTGGAGTGGAGTGCATGGGGGGCTGGGAGGGGGGCTGGGGTTGCTGCTCACCACTTAATGAAATCCTGATGTGAGGAGGGAGAGGAAGACTTGGTGGAGGGGTACAGGGGTGATCTTGGAGGTCGAGGCACAACACCATTCAAAGAAAACGACGCCCCTCCAGAGAGGTGGCTTCACTTGGTCATTTATGTTGTTCTTGTTTTTCGAGGTGCTCGTAAAGAGCGCTTGGCGATGTGGCCATCATTACCTCTATGACGCTGAGTCAGGGCCCCACCAGGCGCCCAAGTGGACAAGGATAGAAATGCAAGTGATTAATTTGTCGAAAGGTCCCCTGGAAGGTGGTGTGCTCTCACAAGCATTTGTCTTCATTTGCCAAGATATGTACAGTGACATGGGAAGATAGGCCTTAGGAGTCCTGAATGGCGTCCATGTTTTTTTTCCTCCTATTTTATGAAACAACAGATCAGGGTTTGCTAAAGCCTCCTGTCTGTTGGTAGAGCTTGTTTCTCGTACGTTGTCTTACTGTTGGCCGTGTTCACATGCCACTAATGAACAAAATGTTTTTTCGGCTCATTTAACAGCTAAAACCGTGGAACTAATGGATAAATAATGACCATCATAATGCTGGTACATACATTTTGCTTTGTTGCCTGCACAGAAGCAAGTGAAATGTCAGTGCTATATTTCACTAGTTTAACTGAACATATAAAGTCAGTCAGTGTGTATTCTCAGGGCCATTCACATTGTTAGTGAATGTGAGTGCATATGGACTGGGGGAGATTATGTTTAGCATGTGAGCATGCAAAGTATGTTTAATTCTGTCATGAATGTGTGTGCAGTTGGTTGTTTTGTTGCTTCTAACCAAACCTTGCTTTTTCTTCAGCAATACACAAACATATTAATAACATAAAACTCATTAAATGAGTTGAACCTGGACCTCGATAACAACATGGGGACTTTTGCACACATTATTAGCCTAATTTGGGGAATTTGGAGTCCCAGATTTACCAAGAAAGCAACAACAATGGTTTTTACGAGGCCAAATGGAAACGAAAAACTCCTCAAATGTAGATGAAAAAAACACTTAGAATACAAAAGGTTTAATGAGAATCAAGGCAGGAAAGTAAAGAAGGACAAACCTACCTGAAGACATCTTAACCAGATTTTTTGGGGGGAGAAGAGTAAAGTATCACAGCAAGAAGTTTCAGAAAAGTTTAATTGCATGCACTGGTTTAATAAGAGCATAACAAACAGCAGCCAATGCATTTCTGAACTGATTTGTGTTTCAAACATCAGTGTTTCTTTTCCCTTTTTGATGATGACCAGCTGCAGTTTGTTTCTGCCTTTTCAGTCGAGGTTATGAAGGTCTTTGCTCTCCACTTAGGCCCTGATCACGTTCGTTCCTGATCACAGAGCAACTGGCAAACTCCCATCATCACCTATGAATAAATCTAGCCATGTGCACTTTCTGTGTGTTTGTGTGTGTGTGTGTGTGTGTGTGTGTGTGTGTGTGTGTGTCTGGGTGTGTATGTGTTGCCAGTTTGACAATGACAATATATTGAATTTAAGGCTGGTCAGTGACAGTTTATCTCAGAAAAGACAATAAAATAATTCTGAATAAAGAACAACAAAGGTATGTTGAGAATGGCTGTACATTTAAAAAACTAAAACAATTACATTTGTGATATTGACATGTACTTCCTATAAAAGTCAAATTATCAGTGCGCTATAATTTTGATTTTTGCAAATATCCTGAAAAATGAATTATCATACTAATTAAAAGCTCATGATTACCTATGCTGTTAAATGTTTGTTTTTCTCATATTTTTCAAGATTTAATGCCTTCAATTATGTTTGCAGACATACTTCAAATAATTATAATTCATTATTAATTACTAAAGAATAAAAGAGACACGCAAAAACACAAATGACTCCATCACCATGTCCAACAAGGTGAAAGCAACCCACAACCCTAAGCAAGGGGAATATTCTTTCTTCCAATGGCAATGTTGTTTTAATAATAATTAGAACAATATTATTACTGTAATTATAGTTGCTTGTCTTAGACAAGCTGGCTTTGGGCAACAAATGCCACACACACACACAGACTTCAACAATACAAGCCCATAATGTCTCGTATCAGATTCCATGCTGTGTACCGCCAGTCTCTGGGCTAATTACACACTAATGGAGCTAATCAAGAGTCAAACAGGAGAAACATTCAGTCTTAGTGCTGTAATCCTGCTTAAAGCCTCCACATATCCTTCTTTATGATCTTAAATGGGCCCCGGTGGCCCATTAGAGAGCAACAAGGAAGACCACGATCCACTCCCTCGAGAGGGGTGGGGAGGGGATCTCGGGCCATGGAACAAAATGAAGCCATAGAATGAATCAGAGAATCAGAATCAGAGGTGTTAGGGCTGGGGATCCAAATGGTCCAGTACTGTCAGTCAGAGGAGATGATCAAATCTGTGCACCACAGAACCTCAGTTTATTCTCTTCATCCGTGTATGATGGAAACAGCGTGTCAAGCTTGTGGTGCATGGGCTCTGATTTCTGTATCAGTCTTTACTGTAACAGCAACACTGTCTGTGACCCAATTATTAACACTGCAGATACACACTATGTACTGATGTAGGCAGTTAGGATGCAAGAAATGACAGTGTTGTAAAGTTTTGTGCAGACAGATATCAGTCCAGCTGCGCAAAGATGCTGCCAATTTAAAATGTTACTGTATTTTTTCTCCATAATCTGAGATTTTATCAGAACTGTTTGTGGTCACCAACACCACGTTCAGAAATCAAGTAAGTGCTCTTCATTTTGTCATATTTGACGTGTACCAGCACTGCATATTTAAAAGGAAGTCAGAATTAGAATATACTTTGAGCATAATATAAATATTATATGTAAGAGGGTCATGGGTGTCATTAGAGCTAAAGTGATTGGTCAATGAATCAATTGACAGGCCGTTTATAGGCAAAAATGTCAAACATTCACTGGTTCCAGCTTCTCAAATGTGTGGCATATGAATATGGCACCTTCACTATTTTCTGAGATTTTATTGGTCTAAAATCGATTAATCAAAAATATAATATAGTAGCAGATTTGGTGTCATCTGGCTAGGGCATGGTTTGAATGTTAATATTCCAAGGCTGTAGATCTTATTCTTATAACAAGAGAACAACATTTATTTGAACTGTTTATCAGCACACCAACACTCCCTGAGCTGTTGATGGGTTGTATGTCTGATTTATGATCCTGCCAATCTACACAAATCGCTTCACAATCTCTCTTCAGAAATGCAACCAGCACCTGCTGTGACGCATAAAGAAGGTGTGCTTCTGAAACAAAAGAGCACTGAGGATAAATGCTGTAATGGCACGTGTTGGATGGAGACTAATGGTACCAACTGCAGAGCCTGCGACATCACTGACGTCACCCCCGGACAGCGCGAAGCTGCCGTGAAGACGAACACCTGTGCGTCCGACGCCGCGACGTCAAACTTGAACGGTGCGTTCGAGGACAGCGTGGAAAAAGCGTGCTCTGCGAGTGACACCACTGACGGTCTCTTAATGTGATATCGGCCTGATAATCGACTCAGGGATGCACAAATACACGTGCGCAAACACACACGCACACACAAGACAGAGCAGGTGGGATGAGAGAGAAGGATGCCGTGCACTCAGCATTACGCGCGTAAAAAAACAAACGTGTATTTGTTTCTTTTTTTTTTCTTGATTTTCTTTAGTAAAATATAGTCTTCGAATAAGACTACGTATTCTTATATTTATTTTTCGTATTGCTGTTTTTATTATCAAGCACTGAGCTTGTCTGCCACTTGAAATGACATTATGTTTGTGTTTTACCCCGATATTTTGTATAGAAATGTTTTACGTTTTGACTAGAAAATACATGTCCTGTAATACCAAAAAATATATATTAAAGCAAAGAGCGTCGGAGCCTCATTAGCACTCACCTTGATCAGGCCCTTCAGTCCGCCGCACAGTGTTTTACAGTGGAAACCGCCCGGGTAAGAATGGAAACAAACACACCCACAGCGCCCTGGGCAGCCTTCTCCTGTATCATGTTATACCGAGAGGCGTTTACAGCTGTTTTGTTTCATAATACAGGACGACACGCTGCGCGGTGGGAGCTGCCTCTTTACAACCGCAGTGGAGACAAAAACGCAGCCTGCTCGGCCTTTACACTCGAACTAAACAACAAGTAACCTCAAAATGAGATGTTCTTAAGGATACAATCACAGTAATGTGTCCAAGATTACTCTAAAATAATCTTAAAGGGACTGAAATAATCTGCAGTTTCAAGACTGATGTATAATGACCTTATTCACCTTTATTTTATTCTTGTAATTAAACAAGTTCTTTTTATAATATTGCTACGGGGATTTATTTGTATTGCTATATGCTGACATTGAAAACTACTTTAATAATTTGCTGTAATATATTTCTTAATATCCTTGAGGGAACTGTGTGGAGCTTTTGTATTAAAATATTTAGCGTGGCTCTTTTTCGTAGGGAGATGTTTAATTTAAAAGATAACTCATTGAGAAAAGGAAAAACTGCACCTTTAATCGCTCTTCTGCAGATTTCGAGCTTAGTACTGAACTGTTCAACAGATCGAAATCGAAGAATTGCAAAAATAATTAATTGAAAAGTAATTTTCTCTTCACTCCAAAACATATGTGATTTTTTTTGTACAGAACACACCCAAGCCTGGAGGCTCCACAGCTGCTTGCACGGAGAGCAGCCAGTAACGCGTTACAGCACTGTAACTAATTACATTTTCAGGATTATTATTGCAGTTGTTGCATTTGTCATCGCCTTCTTCGAGTCTCCCATGGAGGCGGAACTGGATACTTTAGATATTCGCTCCGGACCGCTCTGAATTAAACTGGTGATTAATGACAGAAGGGCTGGCCTTTCCCACTGCTTTGATTTTATCGAGCTAAAGGATGACACGGACACTGCACGTTTGCCCCTCTTGATTATTAATAGGAAAGCAGTGATTTGTAAACACCAGGAGAGGCCGAAATGGGAAAACGTGTGGTGCTGTTTGATGAATTGCTCCTCAGAAAGAGTACAATCTAATAATACATCCTCTTAAAGTGGCTTCATGTAACGCACTGCTTTTTCGCAGTAGAAGGAGCCCGATGCTGATGGTGTATGGAGGTAAAAGCAAAGCGAATCACCCAATTAAATCCATCAAGAGCTGATGATTGATGATGTCAGCTGTTCTGCTTCTAATTAACATTTAAATTAAGCCCCAAAAACTTTCTGACCATCGCTGCTTCACTGCAGACCTTACAGCTCATTGGACCGTTATCTGAGCAGGCTTTAGGGCTGTTCACGCTTCAACTAAATTCGGGGTTAATAATCAACAGCAGCGTGGGTCCGGATGGTCTACAGTGCTCGGTTCACTTTTATCGTTCTGCGTCACACCTATAGAATTAACAGGAAAATGAAAATCAGCAGCAGGTAATCCTCCCTCTCACAATCTGACATGACCACAGTGTGGAAGAGACAGGCCTGCAGGGATAATGTCAAATCATCCAAATCTAGTATTCTCTTTTTCTTCTACTAGATCAAACTAAAAGAAAAACTAAATGTATCTGAGCTCACCTCTGCTATTTCTGTACAATAAAAGGCCTTTTGAATTTTCATTCTTTTAAAATAATCATTAATTTCTTGTTTTTCTTATTTCATGTGGAAAATGCGCAAAATAATAATAAAAAAACAACGTATAGTTTCTATTGTAATCTCTTTAATATTTCAAACTCATTTTGAATTGAAGTCTAAAAGTGCGCAGGTAAATCACAATGATCGTGATATTAATATCTACTCAGGCCAGCAGAAGTGTTCAGCAAGCTGCCCTTTTATTCAAACGGTGCATGCTTCTGTTCACATCCACAAACTGAATTTATCCCCACAAACTGCGGCTTGTTATGGAGAAATATATATTCAAAGCAGCCACAAAGGGTGGACCTCCAAGGCAGCTAATAGAATTTCCTGCTGTTTTATAACTCTGTCCCTACACCAATGTCACCATATGCTCATGTTGGCACAAGGCTCTCCGCGGTGGCTTCCTGGGCGGCAGGCTTTATCCAAATGGGTCAGAATAATGTGATTGTATTTTAAAGAACGCCAGTAATTCTCCAGCACTTGTTTCATACAGCCTCTGGCTTGTGTCAGCAGTTGTACGTCGGTGATTATTCACCTGCAACAATATAGGCACAATTTAAATATATTTCTGTTCTGTCTAAGAAGCTTTTGTTCCATTTCATGAAAAAAAATATGTATATGGTGTGCAATGCTGTCATGTACCTTTAAGAAAATAATATTATATATATATATATATATATATATATATATATATATATATATATATATCTATATATATATCG
>JAVQJL010051882.1:0-26284 GCA_036024295.1 Nannoperca obscura
TCTTTGTGTGTGTGGAAGTTGGTCTCGACCGGCTCCATGTGATTGAGTGCCCTGAGATAACTTTGTTATGATATGGCGCTATATAAATAAAATTGAATTGAAAATTGAATTGAATTAAACTCTCACACACAATCACACACACACACACACACACACACACACAAAGACACACACATACAAACACCCCCCCTCTTTCACCCCCTATGAATGTGCAGGTGCACAGACACATATACAGCACAAATGCATACACAAGCTCAAATACGTACACACAGAGATAGAACCCTTGTCGCCTGCAGTGGGCTTGCTGGCACACTTCCTCCACCTAACTGTTATTGCATTAGCTGTATAATGTAATGATGGGCAAGGTTTTGACTGTTTGCCATCTTTGAGGGCCCAAAGACACTGTAGGCTGTCACACAGCAGAGAGGGACATCGCAAGGTCAGGAGGGATTGAGGCTGACACATGAGTGTGTAAACTAAATTAAAATGAAGTGTTGAAGCAGGACACACAAGAAAAAGGACATGAAGGGATTGCAGAGGGGGGTTTAGTGCTCGTGTGTGCTTGAGTCAAAGTCAATGACAGAAAATCTTCTGTGTTGTATGTATAATAAGTTGATGAACACTTTCCCAGGAGTCATATCGGCTTTGTGTGAGCAAACAGTAAACATTTTTTATTTTTATCATGTTAGTAAAATGTGAATGAAAAACACTACGATGAAAATCACTCATGGCAGAAAATGAATTGTGCAGCTCTGAAACAAGTGTTCTATATGTGTCTATAAGTGAAAATATAACACTATCAGTGTTTATATAATTTAAGAAAACATTTAAATAGTGTGAAAAAAGGGAAAATGAGTAGTAAAAAAGGTAAGAGACGTTTTATATTTGTTCTTTACTCAGTTGACTAGTAGTAAATAATGTACAAAGGAACAATGCCTCATATCTAATAAATAAATCCCAAAGATGAAAACGTCTGAAGAAAAAAGGGATTCCTGAAAGTAAGTCTCAGTGGAAACTCAATCATCTAAGAAGATGGTGGAAGAAGCATAAAGGCCAGAAATGAAACTCAGTTATAAACAAAATAAACCGATTAAATACCCTAATAAATAAATACAATACGGTGGAAGTATTCACAGTGGAACATAATAAAGATATCATTTTTTCATGTTGCACAGTAGTAAAATGAGTGAGTGACAAAAGATGTGAGTCAATGCAAGGCAATGCAAGGCGAGACATGAGGTCTGTGTCAGCTCTAGTTCTTTAAAGTCGGCTAGGTGTGTAAGCACTGGATTCGGTGATGCCGACTGGTTCCCTCTCAGTGGCTCAAATTTTCAAAATGCTTTGAATGTACAGAGAAACTAAGTGATTTAATCATATGGCAAGCTACAAGATTTCGCTGGCCACTGAGGCTAGAAGAAAATTACGAGACATACAATCGTAACCACGAAGTGTACACTACCACAATTCAGAATATCTCTAACTATAGGTATCACTAGGCCCTGTGAGAAATATACATTTTCTTCTAGCTTTCACAGAGAATAAAGAAACAAATCTTCCATTTTCATCAATAATTGAAAAGGCAAGGATGTTTACTGATAACAACGGAGGTTATAATCGGATGGTAAGGGATGCTGACACGCTGTATATCCTCGAAGGACCATATTGATCTTTTGAGCACTGAAGTTGAAACAAAGAACTCCTCCACTCCCCACTGCCTGTCCTTTAAAAAGGGCTTTTCTGTGTCAGAGCCGGGATGCAAGTAAACTTTTATTGCTCTTCATTTCACCTCTCCCGCTTCTCCTGCTGGAAGAAAGTGTGAATGGATGAAGAAAGTAAAAAAAAAAAAGAAAGAAGAAAAGTAAAAGAAAGAAGAAAACAGGATACTGCAGTGTTTCAGCGCGGTAAATTGATTCCATCAAAAGCATCTTTTGATGGAATATAAATGGAACTATAAATCATGTCAAATAAATCTGTTTAGGTTATTGGATTGTAGCGAATATAGGGTGGAATTATATTTCATGGAAATGTATTTCCAGACAATAGGTTGGCACTCTTGCAGGTTTATTTACTAAATGTACACACTATAGACACATAAATGTATGGAAAGATAAATTGGATTATGACAACAATAACCATGTCTATAGGTATAGGATTAAAATACGATACTGATGCTATTCTCAGTGATAATTGTATTGGCATTTAGGGCCCTAAACACTCTTAAAGATTGATGGCTGATATAAAAACGGGTGAGTGAATGAGTGATCAACCAACTTAAGTATATGAGGAGTAAAATCACTTCACATAGTAATAAACTATGACGGTTCAGTGATTGTGCCATCTAAAGATGAGAGAATTGTGTTATTTATGGTAAGAAGACCTTGGAACCATCCATTAGCATAATAATGTATGATGAACAGACAATTCCTCAGGCAGTGTACATTGAAGACTTACGCTAGAGCAGCAGTGTGGTCTGCTGGCACCACGCCAGAGCACTCAAGGGCAATTAGGGCATATCAGCTGGGTTTTCAAACAGCATAGCGCTTGACAGTGTGTTGGGGATCTCAGTAGGGCACACATCACTGAATCGTTGGTCCAGACAGACAATTAAGGTATTCCAGGTGAGGGAAGGTGTGTAGCCTAAATGGCGAAAATGTAGTAAATGAGTGTTGCAACTTCTTCTCTTGTCCAATCTGCTTTGTCAACAGCTCTTCTTTGAACCATACCATGTACACATCAGTTGCACATTCGGGCATTAAGGGGTGGCGACCAAATATGTTGGCCGATGTATTCTGTACTGACCTTATTAATTGATTGAGGTACTGGATAAATGTCACTGGTCTAAATGAAAACATTGTTCCTTGTCAGTGTAATTTGAAAATCACTGTTTACGTTATTAGTGCACATGGTGTTAATATACTGTTTAGTATTTGAGAAAGTTGGTACATGAACCACTTTTAGTTAAACCCATGATGGGTAGTTTAAAAAAAGGTCAAAGTGGATGCAGAAGAACCAGAGATATTTTTCTTTTCATGCATTCTTCTTCCTTGCCAAAACCTTGCCTCTACACAATGCAAATCGACCACCAGCAGTTCAGTCGGAGATCTGGCTGTGTTATGCTAGTTGCAGCAAATGTAGCCTGGCGCCGCAAGCCTCAAGCTGAGGTGAATAGCAACCCACAGAGACCTGGTAAGCTCACTTCTTTGATTCATTTTTCAAACTTGTAGTCTTCAGCCACAACTGACACTGACTGAAGCAACATCACTTGAGGCAGTTCATCAGACTTAGTGCAGCTCCCTTCAGAGCAACAAAAGGCTTTTTACAACCTTTTTACATACGCAGTAGTACAAGACCTGTAAACAGACTCCCTTTAAGATGTAGTCTTTGTAGTTAAGCCTGGACATTGGAATGCGAATTTTTTAATTTCATATCACAAATATGTTTTGTTAAGACTTAGGGACAAAGAGAATTTTAGAATGAAAAAATGTCTCAGAGTCTGTCTTATGGCCAAAGTCTGCAGGAGGAGGTGTGTAGGAATGCTTTGATGGAATGGACTAATGGAATGAAGGTTCTCCGGAGAGAGTCCTAAATAATCCTTCAGATGTGTCTTGTCAGATTTTGGTCCACTCTCTCACTCATGTCCTGTCCCGGGTACTCTTAATGCATGAAAGTGTAAGTGAGAGAGTGATAGAGACGACATGGTCAAAGTTCTATGCCGCAGGAGTGGGAGGAAAAGTGGGCCTTGTGGACTACACATCACACTTTTATGTTTGTGTCGCAGTAGTTTGTTTGTGCGCACACCCACTCAGGCGTCTTAACAATGACAATGAATGGCGCTGAAAGCCTGCAGCCACATTCCTGCTGGAGCAGCATCCTGCATCACTCTACTTTCTACACAGAGAGCACAGTTAGAGGGCACAGCCACACACACACTGTACAAACACTGTCATAGGAAGTTGTGTTTAAAGTATAGAGGACGGATGCATACTCAGCTGGGGAGAGTCGAGCACAGCTAAAAGCATCGAAGGGCACACCTAACACTACAGTCGAAGTTAGAGAGAGAGAGAGAGAGAGAGAGAGAGAGAGAGAGAGAGAGAGAGAGAGACAAAAACAGGAAAGAAACTAAATGGACAGCTAATGGCAAGTAAATCAGATAGCAAAATCCAAACAAAGCACAAGCATCAACTTCAACCTTGAGGCTGTGCCACTAAAGTTAAATGTTAAAGCCACTCACGCCAGGGAAAAATGACAACCAAAAAGTCCTGGCTAAAGCAGGGCAAGCGTCAGACCATGCTCAATGCCTTCCTTGCTAAGAGAAGTAATCCGAAGTGATGTGTAATTAATTTCAGTTGATTAAGAAATTAAGGTGAGAAAAGGGGAGAGGCAGAGGGGGAGGAGAGAGAAATAGCTGATTTGAAATGACCTTGGATAAGGACAGGGCAGGTGTTTGGTAGTAGGTGGACGTCTGTGTGTATGTCTCTCTAAATAAAACGTGAATCTGTTAAAAAGAATGTGGTAAGAGGTCCCGTATTTCTCACTTCATATACATTAATAAACAAGACAGGAAATTGGTTCGGCATTGAATGTCTTTACCTTAGTGGACTGATGCGTGATTTTTAGACCCATAGTATATTATACACACATAAAAAGGTGCATCCTCATGCAGAAGAACGATAAATACAGTTTTATATACCAGTATAGCAGTCCATCAGCTTTGGATTCGTGCAGACATTTTGTCAGAAATAAAATGTGTTTTTTCCTCCAGTTGGCCATTTTCTACTTGTAACTTTTACTTAAGCTGAATCGATGTATTTTTCCTCTTTCTCCATTAAATGGCATGTTTGAAAAGAGGAACAAAATGTACCTTTTTCAAGTGCTGCACAGCAAACTGCAAACCTGTGAGGAGTGATAAAGTTCACAGAGTCGAAGACACGCTGTACTCCCTTGTGTGCTTTCAACAGGCAGGGACAACACAGTCTCTTCTCACAACTGGCTTTACCACAGCCGACATGTATGGACTCTGTGGCCTTCATGTCCATTGTGCACACACTTCTCTGGCTCATCTCACCCACAGATGCATCCAGAGACATTGATTATTTCCTTCCTTTTCTCAAATCATGTTCGGGCCTTCACCCTTTCTGTCAAAATTGTTTGGCCTGTTTATGCTCTCATTCAAACTCTGTGAAGGAGGACACTTGGCGAGGGAGAAAGGACCCTTTTTCTACCCTTCTTTCTGCTCACTCCTGTTCAGGCGGCCGATACCCGAGGTCTGATCCCATCTGGGAGTGTGGACGCAGGAACTGACCACACACGAGGCTCCTGGATTTCTCTAAAGGGGCAGAAGTGGTGGTGGGGGGTGGAGGATAGGGATCGGAAGGGGTGGGGGAAGAGTTGCCCAGTTACATAAGTCCAGACACACTCTCCTCTTTTGCTATCAGCTTACATTCCCCAGTAGAGCTCCCCTCACTTTTGCAGTCAGTTTTCTAAATTACCAGTCTGGGGCTGCAGACGGTGGCAGCAAAAAAAATAAAACAGACTGTTCAAAGCCACGGAAAGGAACACACAAACACTGCAGTCTAACTATGCTATACTTGTGAGTACACTTCCACTGACAAGCTAACCTGATGAAGTGTGCTGTTCGCACACTTGCACTTGTGATTGAATAAATACTGTATGAGCCTATAAAGAATACTGACTCGAGCCTCCCAGTGTGCGATGATTTACTGTCACTACACGAGTCCTGCTGTCGCCAGCACCTGGGAGCACTAAATGCTGTGCAAGGAGAAGTTCTACTTTATTGATAGACTTGCACTGATGCCACACATTATCTAAACCCTAATCCGATCTTTAAGCCTCACCATCTGATTCTTAACGCTAATCTCGGACTAAACATGATCCTAATTCGAAACTTAAACCAAATGAAAATTATTCTAAAGATTCTTAAAGATGCAATCCGACGGGTCCTCAAGAGTCATCCATTTGCCATTTACTCAACTGTACTAGCATACATTGGTGATGTATTGACTAAATAAGACAAAGAATCTACAGCCATTTCAAAATATCTACTTTCCTTATGACTAAAGTTCAGACTGGTTCTCTAAAGCAGCGGTCCCCAACCTTTTTTGCGCCACGGACCGGTTTAATGTCAGACCATATTTTCACGGACCAGCCTTTAAGGTGTGGCGGATAAATACACAAAATAAAATGATACGACCGGCATAAAAACTGTGTTTTTTTCTAAATATAATAATAAACGTGAATCCACGGTGTATTGTATGCATCTTTATTAGCAGCGTCCTTGTAACATTACTCATTTTGCTAGCTTGTGGGTTTAATTTTACCGGCAGCGTATCACATGACCGAGACAAGCGTCAAGAGTGAGTCATAGACGGATGTAACAGAGGGAATCCGATCATTTTTCAAAATAAAACATAGTTCAGACTCAGATAATAAATAAAACGGAAATAATGTAAGTTATTTATCATTTCTCTGCGGCACGGTACCAAATGACCCACGGACCGGTACCGCTGCAAACCGCTGCTCTGAAGGACAACAAAATAATTCACACATACTGTAATACTCATCGAACAACACACGGCCAACACATTCTCATCAAACACCAATGATTTGTGTACATATGTACACACGCTGGCGCGCACACACACAGACACACGCACACACACACATGCACACACACACACGCGCGCGCGCATGCATGTCTGCTATTCACACACTCCCAATTCTATGTGGCATGGTAGAGAGGATCAATGTGTCAACACAACAAAGCCAGGCTGGTGGCCTCCTCATGGCATGACAAGGTGGGAGATATTGAGTGCCTGGCCTCTGATCCCAGCAGTGGAGACAGACCCTCTGGGGAGGAGTGAGAAAACAGCAAGGAGATGGACAGACAAGAGAGCTCGAAAAAAGTGATGGCAAAATGTATAGAGAGGGAGAGTAATGATAGGAAAAGAATGAGACAGGGGAGAAAAAAGGTCCTAGAGGCACAGTGTAAGAGGCAGAGTAGGGGAGGAGGCAGAGACAGCTGAAGGAAAGGTAGATAAACTCTACTGTATGAGGGAGCATAACTGTGTGTGTGTGTGTGTGTGTGTGTGTGTGTGTGTGTGTGTGTGTGTGTGTGTGAAGCTAAAAGAAAGTGAAAGGAAAGAGACTGTGTGTGTATGCCAAGTGCATGTGCATGCCTGCAGCACAGTTGTACCATATTCCTAGACATCACATTGTGTGTGTTTGATGTGTGTGTGTGTGTGTGTGTGTGTGTGTGTGTGTGTGTGTGTGTGTGTGTGTGCGCATGTTCCCTCTCTGATTGTCCCTTCAGGTGTCAATTCCACTTCATGTCAAGTTGACTATGTTGGAAGGACAAGACACAATGTTGGTTTTCACTAAGTACATTGCTTACATAAAAAACTGTAGATTAGTAGTGTTACAGTCACACAGCTACATACTAATTCATTCTCACTATAGCATTTTAATACACAGCACATACATATGTACAAACATTTACAGGCATGTAATTATATAAACAATCCTGCAAACAGTCATCAGTCCCAGCTTCATTCATCACAGCCACTTTTGTGTTGTTTTTCCCTGCTTTGCTGTTGCATATTATCCTCTGATTTCACAATTGGATGAACACTGAAAGGAGTTGGCTGATGCGTAAACAGCCATGATCAAGCATATGCTGTAGAATCTGTACATAAAGAGGTTTTTAGTTTGATTCTATGTGCGCATGCAAGCGTATGCGTCGTCGGTGTTGACACTGGTAAATTAAGGGAGCACATTTTGATTTACATACCGACAGATACTGAATAGTACCTATTAATATGTAAAACAACTGTGTGTACAAATATATCGTGTACATACTGATGAGTAACCTCTTTGGTTTTTTTTAAATGGCTCGGAGTGTCTAATCACAACAGGAGTGGATCACTTTCATGTGCACGTCTTGTGTATCTCTGTGATACAAGTACATTGCAGCTGCAATAGGAATACATAATTTGAATATCTATATGCTTGCATCTGAGGGCTACGGGGGCTCACTCCCCACTACAATACTGCATTGCGGAGGACTCCCTTGAAATCTCTCTACTTTGTAGCAAGCACAGAGACATTAAAGACATTAAAGAAAACTGTTCTCTGTCCAACATTCGCCGTCTTTGGTCTTCACACAGAATACAGTCCCTCACTCCCTTTGTGTATGTCCTATGAGGAGAGACATGGACATTCAGGTGTGCACAGAGAGGGTTGTGTGTGTCTGAATGAATCTTTCCATCAGTCTGCATGACCTTGCACTCATGAAAATGCATTTCTAACTGAAGAATATGAGTTTGGAATTACAATGAATATAAATAAAGGTGGCATCTGCAAGGATATGACAAAACAACTCTACTCAACTAAATGTGAAAATGTGCATGAATGTGACTGCCTGCACAGTATGGATGTGTGTGCACGTGTATTTGTCCTGTACATCTGCGGCAATATTTGTAATGTAAATATTTGTTTGTGTGCATTCCTCTGTGTTTACATTTGTGTGTGTATAGTATGTGTGTATGCTACAGTTTTGTTGTACAATATTGTTTTGTGTACAGTATGTGCCGTTGTGTGTATGCATACACTATTTGCATGTTTGCTCTGCTGAGAGTAAATATGTGTGTGTGTGTGTGTGTGTGCGCCTGTGTTTGTGTGACCATGTGTCTGTGTGTGTTTATTGAATGCGGCTGGCTTCAGATCCTGATGGCCCAGCTCTGGGAGAAGAGAGGGAGGGAGTCAGGGAGGCAAGGATAAAAACGAGCAGGTCCAATCCTCTGAAGCTGATGACTGTGTGTTTGTCGGAGTGAATTTATTTATCACAGATGCCAGGGAAATTAGCATTGAAATGATTCTGGTGAGAGACTCGCCCTGGATATCTACGATGGCAGACACCCAAAATGTTTGTTTACAGGACTCAAGGGGAGAGTAGAAAAGGACGGTGGTGTGAGAAAGAGCGAGGGAGAGAGAGAAGAAGAGAGAGAGCGGCTCTATGCAGTATGGGGAGATAATAAGAGAGGTAAGATTAGGTAGAATAAAAAGCCAGGGCGAGAAAATTGGAGGAAATGTTGAAAAGAGATCAAATATGTAAGACGGAGAAACAGAGCAAGATTCTAGAAGACAAGGTCCACTGTAGAAATAGTTGATTTGTGAGTCATGCTTGATAAGGACTTCAGCTGGAAGAGAGTCTGCTCCTCCTACACAGAGGGAGTGAAAAAAGAAGAGCATACAAAAAAGAATAAAAGAGAAATATACTTCTCTATGGGAGAGATACTGCCTATAGACAAAAAATGTAAGGGGAGATAGAAAAGTGAAAAAAGTTTAGAGAAGAGAAGCAAAGAAGTGATCAGTGCAGAGGAAGAAATCAAGATGAAAGCTTCTAAGAAGTGACAGAGCGGAGAGAAAGGGCACAGAGGAATAGGAGAATTAGCCAGAAAAGGTATGGAAAAGGAGCCATTAGTGCAGTTAAAGGCACAGGCAGGTGTATAAAGTATGTGCACCTTCTTCTTTTATGTGCATAATAATTTAATCCCACACCTATCCGACTTTTTTTTTTTATTAACCAGCATATCGCAGTAGGCCTACCTCCTGAACTACTGCTGCACCGCTGGCTGAGGAAGTGGACTGAGAGACTGAGGAGAGAAATGCAAAAGAATAACAGTGTCAGAGGAAGAAATGGATGAAGAGAAGAAGAGACGGGAGAGGACATTTGCAAATCGCTTCTGGACACCACAGAGAGTAACAGTGTGTTGCCATGGTAATAGACACACTAGTGGCTATGTGACTGCGTGCATATAAAGTGATGTAAATGTGAGTTTATGCAATTTATTACAAATAAATCTCTCATTTGAATTTTCTCACTTATTGCACCTAAGCTATTAATGTCTGGGTGCGTCATCATGATCCCCACCTCTCAACCACATTGATGAAGCGTATTATGTGTGCAGGCATCCCCGCCAGCCTCCCATCAAGGCAATCTAATTGCTAAATCAAGTCAAAGTTTCTCTTAAGATTCATAAAGCTTAACAGAATCTTTGGGAAGAATTCATTAATAAGAAACAGAATACCACTCTGCAGATAATACTTCCATCGAACCGAACTGCTATGATATCTGCTGTGACTTAACAGGGAAAGATTGCACAGAATTATTCATTATATAGCTTTAATGTAAGCAAATCCATAGGGGATCTATGAAAACCTTATTAAATCATGCAATAAAGTCTCAAATTAACCACTTAGCCTCTTCATTTGTGTTGATTATTCAAGAAATCAAAAGTTTCACCTAATGTTGTTTTGGCCCAATCAATCAGACAAGTAATTGTTCGCTGCACACTGGCCAATATTATCATCCAAAGGGGCAATAATAACATAATTAGAGCACACTCTAATGCAGAATTACATAAAAAAAACTAAAAAGTCAAGCAAAACCAAAAGATTCCACATGCCTGCACAGTACCACATTAAAAGCATGACTTTTTACAAATCAGCCACATTAAACTTGAGTTTAATTAAGATAAATTAAACAATCCTGGCGTGTGATCTTTTAATGCTGAGATGCTACAACATAAATCCCTCACAGGCTCAGACGTACAATTTATCCCTGTTTACCTCTAATTTTGCAATTAAGCAGCATATAAAAAAACATGCATACATTAAAGTAATACAATAGATAAACAACTCAAGGGGCTACACTCCACACGTGCCTAGACTGCACAGTGGACTGTAGTCTACAGTGGACGCCAGAACAGAAGTAAGAAGTTACATAAGCGCAGTGTAAGTTTAACATATTCTTTGGCCGCTTTTTGTGTTATCTGTGTTTCATGGTACGGTAATTAACCACAGTAATATGAGCTGAGACTGAATGTGTGGTGACTCTCTCCCTCTCTCACTGCAGTGATTGCAGCAATGCTTGGCTGTTGAGAAGAGGAGAGGATGTTTCTGGGTCACCAGCTGCCTACGTTTTCTGCAAACACAGCACTGCTAGACCTCACCAGCTGTTTTCTCTCACCATCTCTACCCCTTCGAACTTCATCTCGTTCTTTCTCGCCGTCTTTTTTCTTCCTCTTTCTCACCACATGGTTCTCTGCGCTGTTTCCAGATGCATGCCTGCGGCTAGAGGAAAATTAACTGTCTCCTCTCTTACTACGGCCCTACTTCTTTGTGTAATTGTGTCTGCATATTAATAGCAAAGAGATAAGTGAGACTTAGGCAAGCCTGAAACATTAGGAAATATTGATCATTAGTGAAGGGGCGAGAGAGAGAGAAGGACAAACAGAGGAGACAGAAAAAAAGTCTTTCCTTTCAATTTTGTCTGCAGTGTCATCAGGACGAAGTGTTGATCATACAGCTCCATTCATTTAATTACCACTCTATAACCTTGGAAATGAGGGGGAGATGGAAAGACGATGGAGATGACGACGGAGACAGGGGGAGAGAACAAGAATGCAAATGGTACTGGAAAAAAAGTAATTGGACAAGAGTGATAATTCTAATCCTACAGCAGTTTAATATGCATAAATGGGATTTAATCCATGGGGCGGCAAATGCATGGCGCCACAGCGGTAGTAATTGTGTTTTAATGCATGTCCCATATTATGCTTGAGCCATTTAGACTGCATGCTGCCGTCTCAAAAGCTAATGCACGTAGTCTGTGTGTTTGTGTGTACGTGGAGGTATGTGTGCGCTCACAGGCCTCGTCTTGGGCCTATCAGTGGGTTCAAAAGTGTGTTTAATTTAGTATGTTTGCCTTTTTCATCGCACTAAAACACCGATGTGCTTTTTTTCTCCAGAAAAGACAAGTGCGACTCGACCTTTAATCATGAATATGGATAACCGTGCCTAAAAGCAGGTGTGGAGGGCAGGGAGCAGAGTTGAGTGGTGGAGTGGGAGTTGACATCGTTGAGTAATTACAATTTAAATGCGTCCCCCAAAACTGATGAATGGGCTTTGCCGGTTCTCGCAGACCTGCACTCCAAATATAATCTTGATCAATATGTTCTGAGCTCGGAGCTAATCTCTTCATAGTCCGCAAGTACACTACTATCCAATCTTTGTGTTTTGAAGATAAAAGATCAAACACACACTCAAGTACGGGGATTTACGCTAAGAGGTCACACACACACACACACACACACACACACACACACACACACACACAGATATCCACTTTGAGGAGCCCACAGTCTTAAAGTTAGACCTCTACCAAACACTCATGTTCATTTCAAGACTCACAAAAGCAAAGCACGCACACAGATTAATGGCTTCACTGACATACATACACATATACAGGATAAAGCCAACTTAAGTGATGCATTTGCTACTTTTGTACTGACACAGACACACAGATGGACATATGGAATGAGGAGATAGTAACACGTAAAGGCAACACTGGGGGGCAATTTGAATTTAAAAACAAGAGATCAACCACTTCAAGCTAAGATTACAATTTCACACACGCGCTTTGAAGTGAGGCTGGTAGAAAATGTTAAGCACTCTGACAGTGGCCAAACTGCCCTTGAACACACTTCACACTAAGCCACAGTTCAGTGGATCTGCTGGGAACAGTTACAGCAAGCTACAGCAGCACCACCTTACCATCGCACGTCTCAGATCTTCAATAAAAAAATTGAGAACTTTGGGCTTTAACGTTAATATCTCCCGAAACCTCAAACACATCAAAGCACTGTGATCCTGTGTGACCCTGAATATAGATATTTTCTTATCATTTATATTGGTATTTTCAGCTGCCCGAGCAAAGGTTATTGATGGTGGAAATCAATTTGTGTCTTTATTAAAGGTTTCTCACCAAGTTTCAATCTTGCTCACTGCCAAATCTTAACTGATGGTGGTACTAATTAAAATGCATATTAAATGTCATATACTTTCCTTTTCTTCCACCAAATTAAAATTACAGTATACAGTATTTTACTGAACATAGAAAGCATGGCATGTCTTTGAATGCCATTGCCATGGTTCAGCAATCCTATAATGGCAAAGGCAATCACAAATACTACTTTGTAAAGGAATGAAGGCGTCACAGGAATAAGCCAGGGCCTTCTGTAACAGCTATTGTAATGTTAGAGCAAAAAAGACAGCAGAAAGCACACTACAAATGAATACATGTGATAACAGCATGAGGACAGGAAGAAATTAGACAAGCACAGAGATGAAGAAAAGGAAGTAACATGAAAGAGGTCCGGCGTTAACAGGAAGGATGAGGGAAGGTTGGAATTAGAAAAAGACATGGAGGATGAACTGTCAAAACCAAATAAGCTCTGTCACCATGAAATCCACACTTTCACCAGCTCACTTTACTGCTTAATCAAAGTCTAGCCTGAGTGATTACATGGTCCTATTTTTCATAAAAGTGCCACTATTTAAAAAAAGCTCCTAATACTGTGCTCTAGGAATCATTTCTAATTTATTCTCACCAGTCCTGATCTGCCAGGCAATGCTATTATAGGAAAGTCAGGATGATGTGCTGTCATAAACCAGAGAAAAAGATGTCATCCGCAGCAATAAGCCTGTAATAACTACCGTCAAATTATTTTCAGGGCCTAAGTAACTTTTCCCTCATCTCCCCATTTGGCCCCTGGTGCCTCTTTTGCAGCTTGTAAAATGCTTATTATCATAATTGCATAACTACATATATAGCATTTGAGAGGTGGAATTGAGGCAATATATGCCTCTTCTCACCATTAACATACAAGATTACTGAACTCCTCTCAAGTGGACACATTTTCTGTAACAGTTTTGACTAATACATCTGCATGCATGTGGTACTGCAGTGTGCACGCACACAGTATGCATGTACTGTACAGCAAGCAGTTCATTACAGTACATGATGGTGCGCTTTGCATTTACATCCGCCTTTTTTCCTCAAAAGGATGATTTGTGTGTGTTTGTAAATAAGAAGGAATGAGTGAAAGAGGACAAGCGATGGAGGACAGTGAGGAAGAGAAAGAGCACTTGTTTAGGGTGGCTCACTAGTTAAAGTGACATTTTGGTGAGATGTGCACTTTCCAAAAGCCCTGTGGGGGTGCAAGGGGCATGCCCAGCCATGCCAGCCTTCTCTACGCAGTTACACTGTATCCTGACACTAAGCACAACAGGCAGGCCAGGCCACGCGCCTAAACACATTATACTCTTCCCTATCTAACACTCAAACTAAAACATTAATTTTATCATACCTGACATAAAACACAATACCTTTTGATAATCTAAAATGAAAATGTGCATGCATAGACACACCTTCATCTGATGCACTGTGAGACTACACAAATGTGTCCCACTAAGCCCTCTGGTAGTCCATCTGGGTACTCAAGAGTTTGAACTCAGGTTGTTCCATATTGGCACCATGTAATGAAGGCTTTCTGCTAAGCACAGCCAGTTCCCTGTTGTCTGCATATATGACCCACACGGTCTCGGTCCATGGTCTGGCGCATGAATTTAGGGGGCTGGGTGACAGAATAAGAATGGCAGCTAAGTGATGTGATTGAACAGGACAGTGGTTTTATGGAGGGATTGAGCGAGAATATTGTTTGTTTTGAACTTTGACACTCGGTTACAGAATCATCTTGGGTGGATTTAAAAGGGCTGAAAGGCTACAAGGTGCATTCATTCCTGATAATAAACAGTAGGCTGCTGTATTGACTGAAAAACATCACTTGGTGCGGAGAATACACAAAAACACACACACCAATCAGACCGTCTGCTATCTCGGGGCACTAAGGGGGGACAGTGCGGGCCGTTCACACTCTGACAGAACTACTAATGCTAAAATGTCAGCACACTGTTGGAGGAGCAGACAAAAAAGAAACTGGAGATAGAGGAATATATAAAAAAAAAAGAGGAGGGGTACCATGTTAACCAAAAGTCACAACTCCTCTGAGCACAAGTTGGGGTTAATGTTACAGCTGCGCTTCAGTGCCCTGCCAAGTGATAAACAAACTGCACACATAGCTTCTGACCTTAAAGTGTCAGAAATTAATACTGACTGATATTGTCTCTATATCAACATATCCCACTTTGTGGCTGGTACACAGTGTTTTGCTTCACAAATCAATAACGTAATGCTATATTCACACAGATCCCCCTTAATATACTTTGAGTACCAAAACTATTTTGTGGGGGCACACTGTCTTAAAGTAGGAAGCATGTTTTAAGCTACTGTATGTCAGTGTCCAAAGCTAACCTAATCAATTAGCTATGGTGACACTAGTGTTGGAAACTGTGGCATTAGTCTCAGTCACTGGGTGCCAGTCAAAAGCACATTTACATTTCTGCTGCTTGAGCTGCACCTTTAACAACCGTACTGAACTTGAACGTACCAGGAAGGCATCGGGTAAACGGTAAAACACAACAACAAGCAGCAAGGAAGGTTCCTCCATCACAACAAGGTGATTTTATTTTTAAATAACAGAAGCCACGGGCCCTGGTCTGGAGCCAGACATATGTGCTTCTGCTTCTGAGCTTTTATTATCATCAACTGTTAAGAAAAAAAATCCTAACTCATTGGAAGGCGGACAACCAGCGTACCATCAAAATTAATGAAAAAGCGGATTTGATTTCACACAGGCTTGGCCCTCTTATGCGACTCTAAGGGCAGTGTACTGTAGCAACTTGTCTAGTTGCCTTGGTACTCAAGGATGTGCACAACCCATCAAGGTGAGTCCATTCACCTGCTTAGTATGGGAATTGTAGGGTTCTCGTTCTCTTCAGCAGGTGTGATTCAAGTAGCCAAACGATGTTTTGCTGAAGACTATGCCAACAATAGGTGCTACATTTAGAAGTGCAGATGAACTCCACAATGCTTTGGATTGTCCTGAGGAACCCTAATAGACGGTATAGAAGACATATTTTCTACAAGGCCAAGAATTACCTCTTTGTTAAAAGGAATAGTTTTACATTTTGGGAAGTGCGCTTATTCACTTTCTTGCTGAGTGTTAGATAAGAGGACTACTCTCAGGTCTATATGGTAAGTATGAAGCTTAGCTTAGCATAACGACTGGAAATGGGCAGAAACAACTAGCCTGCCTTTGCTTAAATGTAAAAAAAAATGCTAGCAGCTAGCAGTTAATTCGTTCACTAATTTACACGTTACATCTCATTTGTATCATCTGTGCAAAACCCGAAGTGTCAAGAAGGTTTCTTGGCCAGTCACATTAGGCAAGCTGTGGTTCCCTGACTGGAGATAAAATGCCATTGTGGGTGGCACAATTGCACACTATGAGGCTATGGCCGTGATGTAAACTCTTCCTGTCCTCCATCTTATTACTTCACAGCTGGCAAGACTGATTCCCCATAACAGCAGTGTAGTGCAGAGAAATGATTTATGTATTTGCAGCACAGCCCAGGAAACTTGCTCAATATTGGTGAGCACTGCAGGCACAATGCCCAGTCGGGTCCAGCCCAGGCTTGGCTCCGATTATCAAGGATGCACGGGGGCGATCTATGATTTCACGCTGGGTTTCCATGATCTCATCATCTTCAGTCACAGATTATTATTTACAGAGTACTGATACTCTGCTAGACACATCAAAGTATGTGTCAGCAAGCTCCTCTTATCGTGTGGTGTGTTGACAGGAGGTTCAGAAACCCTATCCTGATATGGTTTTTTGTCGGAAGCTGGGAAGAATTGTTTTCTGGAGAAACACTTTCTAATGGCTTTGATCTTGGCAAAGGGTGTGATCCAGAAAGTCCATCTGCCAAAATATGTCTGTCCTGCTCGAGAACATTAAGAACTCATTAGGCCAAGGGTGATTCAGCTACATAATTCTATCTTTCTCTCCGAAAAGGGAAAGAAAGGAGAAATTGCAACTGTTGCATCTAGTGGTGTAACGGATTGAAGTTGATCAGTGATCCGTACGGATTTGATTATTTTAAAAAGCGGTTTTTCACGTGAACTGTGCATGTAGAACCCCAACGAAACAGGGATGTACGTTGCAGGAGGAAAAGAAGCGCAGTGAGTGACAATTATGGCTAGCGGATAAAAGGAAGAGCTTGATAGGCCCCCGGGCATCATTTAAATCCCAAAAAAAAGAAAAAAGGGCGGTGGACAAAACTGTAACAGAGTGTAGACACTGTGCGACGAGAAAACTGTATAATAATATGAAAAGACATCACCCTGGTGTGTCAGTGACATTATCTGTCTCACTTCACTATTATCCAAAAATTGATCCGTGATTCCAATCCGTGATCTGATCGGTGCATTTTGTGATCCGTTACACCACTAGTTGTATCCCATGTGTAACACAAACAGTAGAACTTCAGTATGGGCTGAACTGTTTTTACTCCACAGTGCTGCCAAATTGACATGAAACTCTTCATTATGTTTATTGTGTGTCCTCCTTGTTTGACTTGGGGACAAACATATCTTGTAAGTGCCCTGCATCAACAAACTAGGCTATGTCTCAGATTTTGGAGCCTCTTACCAGCATGTAAAGATAAGAGTCAGCAGCAGACTTTTCAATTCAGTCTGCACTTTTAAATGCGTCGTCAATAAGGTCAAGGCAAAGTCTCTAACTTAGTCTTTCTGCCATCCTGAAATGAATGGAACAAATGCTCATCTCATCCATCCACCCATCCATTATCTATTATTCTTTAGAGAGCCGCGGGGGCTGGAAGCAATCCCAGCTGAAACGGTCATCTCAAAAAGGTATGAAAAACACAACAATCAATTACAATGCTTTGGAGAATGTTTGGCAATACTATAAAGAATACATGATGATTGGAGGAGCTAAGACTTGCAAAAACAACTACTCTTTGCATAAAATGCATTTTTGGTTATTTGTTAATCATTGGATTCATCCCTCATTATTTGCAAACATTCATAAGGGTCCAGATATCCTGAGAATTAAATTCAAATCACTGCTCACATTCGTGATTACTAAGGGAAGCTTGGGATGTGTGGGTGGGGGTTGGAATGTACACAGATTAATAGGTAAATAAGAGCTTTGTGTTCAGGTTTTGGAAGGTTGTCAGACTGTATGAATGTCAGCAACAGTAACTTTTTATTTCTGAATATGTTAAAGAAATATAATAAAAGAATAAGGATTTTAATGGCATTCAGGCTGTAACCTCAGAACAACACGGCTTCTGTCAAACACTCTGTGGCATCAGCAAGTATGGAAACTCTGAACGAACAGGCAAGAGGGAAAAAAATCAAACCCAATCCCCTCCAGTGTTAACTGCTGTACAAGGACATTGCTGGGCTATGACCATCTTCTTAAACTTAATGGAAATAGTTATATGGTTCAACAAGCACAATCAACTACAGAGTGCTAACAACCTTTGCTGACCAAGAATGTTCAATTTGTGCTTCTTCCCCTTGTTCCTTTCTTTATACAAAGGGGGCAGAAGTGTATATGTAGGCAAACTGCACACACCACACACACACACACACAGGTCTAAGACTCCAGAGACCCAGAACGCCCTTTCTCTTTCCCTCGTTTTCTAATCCTGGCAATTAGCGAGAAATAATTAATGATAAAAAATGAAAAAGTTGAGGGCACAGAGCCTTGAAGATACAGTTCTGCACCGTAAGCATTCAATTCCCCCTCTCAAGGTCCTCAAGGTCCACTGCTCTCTGGCTCTGATCCTCATAAAGCCACTGGAGGAGGCTTGAACAAAGGCCTCTTTGATATCAGCCCGCCCTCCGTCACTCGCTTTCTCCTCCTACATTTTATACACACTTTGGGTTTTCTTTTTCTGCTTTCCTAACTGTGCATGCAAACTTACTTACTCTCATCTTCTTTTTCTCTCTATCCCCTGATTTCATCCTCCAAACACAAAGTTTGTGGCCTGCCTGCCAAGGGTCCAACTAAAAAAAACTTCAAAGGTTACACCAGACATCTGCTGCACCCCCCCCCCCACCCCCCCAGAGTAAGGCTTTGTTTGATTGCCTCCCTGTGAAATTAATAAGAGTAGCCATTAACAATCTGGTATAAATAGGGTGTCAGTAGATCTGTAGCTGTGAAGCAATGTGTGATGCAGCTGAACCTTGATCATGAAGTGCAGCGATGGAGCTACTAGTGGTGGGGGAATGGGGAGGTCGTGACCTTGTGAAGTCACTTCAGGGCCACATACAAACATAATGTGGTCTTGAGATCAGAGAGAAACTGCAATGTCATCCTCTGGACGCTCGGGAGCAACTGTGACGTGATGTCTGTACAGGCGTTTTCTTTTAATATGTACAACTGTGTGTAAACATCTAGATTTTCCCTAGACAATTAATATCCAAATTCACATTTCAGTGTATGTGTGCATTAGTGTGTGTGTGTGTGTGTGTGTGTGTGTGTGTGTGTGTTTGCATGCATGCGTGTATCTACTTTCAGTCTGAGCAGACAGACAAACAGCTGAAGAGAAGGCATGATGGAGAGAGAGGGAGGGAGGGTGAAAAAAACACTCCTGCCCCTTGGTGGCAGTTTGCAGTAGCACCTCTGAACGTTCTAGGAAGGCTGTTACTGGGCTACAGTAGCAGGGGGACTGCTGTGTGAATAGTCTGGGGGTTTCTGCTTATTGCACCACCTCTTCCTCCTGAAGGGTAGCTTTGATCTTTGCATACATTTAAATTCCAAAATACCAAAGGGGGGTAAAGCTCATTGATTCATAAATGCAGCAACTGGGTTTTAGATCTTGAATTACAGAGTAGACATTTCATAACACTCTTCAAGCTAATTGTGTTTCATTTGCTAGATATTTCAAATGCTTGCTGTCAGACTTCTTTGAATATTCCCTTCATAAAGATGTTTTACTTGCCATTGGCAGTGATTTAACACAAATTGGAAGCATTCAGATAGACCAGTCCTATCAGATATGCTAGAATTTCTCTTTCATCCAATCTTTTGAGACACATCTGTTTGTTTAATCTTTTCCAAACCACTGCACACTTTTGTTAAGCACAGGATCAGAGGACAGGTTATCAGAGTATTAGAAATGCTTGACAAGCCTGTAAAAAGGTATTTGATGTAGTTTATGCTTTTGGCCAGCAGATGGCAACAGCAGTTAGTGCAGTGTGCGGTGGTGCAGTGCTACCACCCCATGTTGCCTGTCCTCTAGGTCAGTTCCTACAGTGAGGCAACTAGATTTTGGCAACGTGCTTGTAGACCAAAGGCAAAGATTTCTCATTCTGACCAGACATCCCAGGTTTCAGATTTAAGGAAAAGATTACAAATCCCTGCGGTTTTGCAAATTTGGATTCATTTTACAAAATCTCTTGATATTTCAAACCACACAACTGCTCACCCTCCCACACACTTCTCGCATCCCTGTCAAAGTGTCTTCAACCTAACAGCACACCAGTTGCTCGTGTGTGTGTGTGTTTAAGAAAGAGAGCAAGCAAGAGATCATTAATACACATACTAAGCAGCATGGTAAAACTTGTCTGGGGAATCAATAGAAACATTAGGAGGAGGAAGAGGAAGATTAGATATTGACAGAGCTAATGGGCTGAGGTAAGAAAACAAATGACATTTAGCTTACTGATGTTTTCATCTAGCAGTACTAATACAGCCAGTTTAAATGGACAGGGGAAAAAGTGTGCATGTCGCTCTGAACTGTAAAATGTACAGACAGTTTCATCATGATGTGACAAGTAGTAAAAGAGTGTGAATGCACAATCACAGCGATGAGATGGATTTATAAAAGTTTAACACTGCCTGCATTAATAAAATGGTATCAATTTTCCAGGAACAATTCACTACTTTTAAAAAAAGGGCCACAAATTTAATTCTGCATGTGCTGTGGTGGGACTGTCTAGAAGACCAATATGACCCGCTTAGTTTTTTGCTTTTGCATTTAGAAATAAAGATTATACCAATGTGTTGATATATCTCTGGGCTGGGCTGAACAACAACAAATGCCCCCTGAACCGGGGACAGTAGAAAGCCGTACCAAAACAGTAAACTCAAGCTCACTATCCAATCCGAAAAGTGCTACCACTACCAATAATCATACTTTGTCCTTATAGCCTCTCTGATTTTAAGCCCCTCCTGACATCTATGACTCCAAAACCAATACAAGTCACAGGAACACACACACACACACACACACACACACACACACACACACACACACACAGTATATCATCGTGTCATCTTGTTGACAGCCATCACCATCATCATCGTCATAAGCACAACGCTCAAACTCTCCAATCAGCAAGGAATCAGCATTTGAGATAAAACAAACAGTAGCAGTGAAAGACAGCTAAAAAAAGAGGAGATGGCAATTTACTTTATTATGGAAGCACAATTAAGATATGTATTGTCACACACAGACAAGATTAGATGTGTATTAAAATCACTCTAAAGAGGCATAAGAGTATGCAACAAAGACAGCAAGTTGCCCAATCCCATAATTTTGCATCTCTTGCATGATGATGTACTTTGGTTTCTTAATGCAATAAATGCATCAAAGGTCAATGGTCTCAATGTTTTGATTTTACTGTGTTAAAAGGTGATTAAAAAGGTGGTGCTAGGTAGGATTATGCACATGTAAACATTGAACCATGCTTGCATGAGTTAAATAGGTACAATGGTAATACCATTGTAAAAGAACTAAAAGCTATAAAATGTAAAATGTCCCATCATGGTAGTAACAAAATAACTTATTTAGTAATTTAGATGAACTAAATGAACTGCACTACCATAGGACTGTACCATGAACATGAACAGTGATGGACATTAAACCAGAAAGCTGTTACTTTCTGCACTTCAAAGCCACAGCATGGAGACAGCTGAGTACAGTATGATATTTCACCTCATGCAGTAAAAATGTCATTGACCAACCACATCACGTGAACAAAGATGGCGTCTATTCATAACACAACACCCGCGCAAACGTCAGCCTTCTGTTTACCACCACCTTTTATGGTTCGGGATTCATCGTGGCTGGATTATGTGGTCATTGTTTCCTAATGCTACATTGCTGTGACTGTAATAACAAAGTAAAACGTTAAAAACGTTTACAGGTCATCTACATACCTGAAATGTGCACGTTGACAGGGCTGTGATGTGTAATCCAGGTTGCATGTCTGCTCTGGGGCTCCAGTCATTTTACAGAATCCGTCCAATTCCACCATTCACCGAGATGGGAAAAGTTTTTATCTTGTAGAAGTCGTGTGACAACAACAACAAAAAAAAAGTCATATGACACATACCATTACTTAAAGTAAATAAAACAATGTCATTTTAGTTGCATAATATCCAGACTGGCCTTCGTTTTCTTAAACGTGACACCTTTATAAACTTGTAAAGGGAGTTTACTAGTTTATTCACAATACGTAACCCCCCACCTGCACCATATAGCACCGTTTAGCTAACAGTTAGCTGGCGGCTCACTTTTAGCCAACAATACAGCTTTTGGTTTGTTTTGAGCGGCGTCACAGAAGCTAATAGCTCACCTTAAAATACATTTTTAAGCTAATGCTGTCTTAGTGGGCTAACAAGTCTTGACATAATGTGTTAGTAACGTTTACATTAACTGTAGTTAAACTAAAGTTAGCTAAACCGTCGACACTACATTCTAATACATATAGATCTTAAAAAGCATGTAAGCTAGCTAGATTTTGACGTTACTGTCGTTTTCATAACTTGTAGTGGTGTTTTGGATCTTGTTACATGTAACGTTACACTCACTCGTTCCTCACAACCCGTAGCTTAAATCGTCACTTTGCCCAAATAAAAAGACGTACATTATCAAGCCCTGCGGACACAGACAGCTGACATATTTAAAGAAAAGCCTGGTTTGCGAAACCTTACAAATGCAGATGCTTCCACACAGGTGGCCTGCATTAACAATTAAGCAAACATCCTATCATGCTCGGTATAAAACTGATTACTCATCATTTACACTCACTAGTTTGTGCTCATCTGTGTTGCTCTTTGATATATTAGCATATTACTAAATTATACTGTGATTCTATAGGCAACATTACTCAAAATTATATGAAAAAGTAGCCTACTGATAAAGGTACAGTTAAATATTGATATAATTATCAGCATTATCCTATCTGTTACTATGGTAATATCCACCCTGATATTTCTAGGAATCACATCACAACCAAAATGTCTACACTGGAAATCTGATGAAGGAGGAAGAAAAAAAGTATCTTTCTTGGCCTTCACATGTGAGAGAAAGTTCCCTTGTCATTGACAGGTCCTTGTGCTGGCTCAAGGTGAGCCATACAGTCTGTGACAAGGCTGGAGAGAGAGAAACCGATCCAAAGGCAAACCGGACTGGCCAAATCTGGAGGACAACGTCTGAATTTTGGCTTGAACTCAGAAATGTGGAGTGCCTTGAGTACAGGCCTGGCTCCCCAGGTTCTCTACACCGCTTTTATTACCAGGAACAACACCAGGCATTAGTGGCTTCTAGTGTTAAAGGACATGCATCACAGCATCAGTCTCATTGTCATGTGCAGATAATCACAAGGTCATCTTGGTAAAAGAAGACTTTGCAAGAGGAAAACAGATCCAAAGAATACCACATCAGCACATTTGGTGAAATTTGAGTGGCAATGAAGTAAAAATATAAAAGTAGATATAAGCTACTCTCTGAAGCCACTTGAACATGGAAGTGAGTTTAAAGTCTACAGGGGTAGAGCAGTTGCATGGTTCACACAAGCTCCAGGAGTGTTTTATGTGTGGGCATCCAAAAAGGCACAACATTCAAATGTTCAGGAGATGTGATACCTTTTCTGGTTTTCTTGGAAAAGAGAAAATAGCTTGAATTGAGCCTTTTCTCTCAATTTATTTGGAGAAATTACTTATATTGTCCCCTCGAGCAACACATCTTGTTTTTGGAGAGGACCTTTAATATTTTGTCAAGGGGCAAGACGCAAGCAATTATTCTTTAATTTGGCTTTTACCAGTGATGACAAAATGAAAAGAAGTGGTGAAATGTGTGACAAAGATGGACTACAGTGACAACAACTCTCCTTTTCATTGTAGCCTTAACTTTTTTTTTTGCTTAGCTCAGTTTGGCTTAGTTTGTACTGCGGATTTGGGCCACGATAGAAGCCTTGAGCCTTAATAATCAAAGCAAACAATATTAAAAAATATTCAAAGTGAGCAGCCACACATACAATTGTTTATGGGTGGTAGAATTACTTGTTTAAAGGAAATCACCTTGGCAACGAATGGCAGTTTGCCATTGCAGTCCAGTATCATCTCGCGATGCTGATGCTGCCAGAGTTTTTTCTTTCCTTTCTTCCTTTCTTTAAGGCCACGGCGTGAATGCAGCATCAGCACTCGTGCCTGTGCGCGTGCCTTCAGCCGGGTGTCACGAGGCTGGAGCGTGTGCACGTGCACACAAGCCTGTATTTGAGCGCTGGTGCACGGTGGGGGAGCATTAGAATGGGGCTGGGGGGGTGCACTTGCCGCCGTATGTCACTTGATCTCAAACATCAGAGCAGATAGATGAAGCTAAAGCGATTAAATGGGAGGAGGGCTTTGCGTCATTGGGAAGGTGGCTGCCCTGGATATGTGAATGGATTAAGAAGAGTAACTACATGAATGACTGCATGAATGAAAGAACAATGAATGGATTTTATAGAACTATTTCCTACATTTAATTTGCCCCCTTTTTACAGCCCATCTAAACCTTCTTAGTATAAAGTTTTTGGATACGAGGCAGAAAGTAGTCTCAAACTGATGTCAATTATGTGAGGATGCTTTCATAAATTCATGTTGTCAAATCTTTATCAACTAAAACAAACTATCCCCCTATTTTCCAATTTCTCCACCTTTAACTTAGAATATTACCATCATTTTGGGAATGGGAATGACTGTGATTAATAAATTGAAATACTAATATATCAGTCATTTGTTTGGTTCGTATTGATAGCATGGCGCGGTGGTGGACATTACTTATTGGTTACAAAAAAATATGTCACATGTTTATGTATTTTTTGATCACACTGTTTATACTTTATTCATATTTTGTTTTCCCAATAGTCACTGTATAGACCACTCACTATAGAATAATTCTCCAAAGGCTCAACGACCAATCTGAAGCCTCAGAACTACAGGGCCACTAAAAGCTCCAGCCTTTTATGTCAACTGATTTCTGATAAATAAATAAAAAAAGATTATTCTGGCATGTGCACTATTAAAGCACAATATCATCTGACTCCCTGTGTCAGACTCTTTATGGATTACTAAAATGAATTTGTAGTATTGAATATTGCACAGAGAAAGGGAGGAACAGGGGTTAATGGAGCCCACAAGCTAATGTTTGCCACTGGACCCCCTAGCAGGTAAATGCACCCATGAAATCACCAAAAGTCTTCTTTTGGCCTCTCTTAAGAGTGCATATACAGGTGCATAAATAGGTGCCAATAACATGGTAATCCAGTCACAACATGTGATAAACAAAAACTATAATGAGTTCCTTGTTATATCATTATGATACATTCAGATATGTTAATAACGTTTGATGAGTTCCACATCACTGAATACTACATGCTCCAAACAATGCTAATGAAATAGCACATCACAACAATCCTTTAGTACCACATGAAGTTAATACGTAGACCCCTTGTGCTCCTGGGGCTCCCCACTGTAACTTCCCAGACCCACTACTACTTAGGATGATATATCATTAGGAATAATATATTTAGAGTTGTAGTAAATTAACATTAAGGTACAATAATGCCCCGCAAATCTAATGTGGTTAACGTAAAAAAAAAGACCCCATTAAACTATGACAAAGGGATGTTTTCTAATGGTTGGAATGTGTTTGTCTAGTGTGGTGTGTTGAGATAGGGCTCAGTAAGCAATGAAGAGTAAGGAGTGTGTGCATGTGTGTGTGTGTGTGTGGGGGGGTCAGAAGATTATGGATTGATAGGAAGAAATAGTCGCCAAAAACAGCCCCCAACTAGCCCATTCCCCAACCCCCTCCCCCCAGCCTGGGGTTTGAATTAATGTGTTTCTATTTTTGGCTCTCCCGTGTTTCCAGGGGAAACCTAATGACGCAATGACGTCAATGCAGGTCACCAGCAAGAAGCAGACTGGAGGAATTGAGTGGCTTCCATTAGAGGTTTTGCAGCATTTTCCAGAGAGGAGGGAGGAGGACAAAATGGATTAAGATTAAGAAATGCACAGAAATAAAATAAATATAGACCGAAATGAATGGGAGGCAATGCGACTGACGTCTGGGAAGAGAGAGGATAGAGGGAGGGTGAGAGGGTGGAGGTGGAGGAGGGGGGGGGGGGGGGGGGGGGGGGGGGGGCGCTGGGCGGGGTGGG
>JAVQJL010051886.1:0-42292 GCA_036024295.1 Nannoperca obscura
CTATCTATCTATCTATCTATCTATCTATCTATCTATCTATCTATCTATCTATCTATCTATCTATCTATCTATCTATCTATCTATCTATCTATCTATCTGTCTATCTGTGACTCATGACCATAACATCTTTAGGTTTTCTCAGCAAAAAATGTGTAAAACTTTAGATTACGACCCACAATGCGTAATTCTTCCCAATCTACAGGAACCCTGTAGTTAAAAATGCTTACAGTATAAATTCTAATTCCCTCCCAAATGCCAGATTGTTGTTCAGTAGGTCATACTCTATCCTGCAATATCTACAACCATAACTTCTTTTTATATTTCCCACATTGTTACCCCATTATTCCTTAACATTACATCTTGTTCTCCACATCAGCCTATAGTTGCACAGTTCCAGTGGTTTATAAGGCAGTTGTGGAGTGAGATATTATCTATGAACCTCCAAAAAGCTCCAAAGTCACACGATGGCATCAATGTGATCAACATTATCAGTGGTGTCGGCATTTGTATGCATTTCTCCGACAGTGGACAAAACTGAAAATGTTAAAAGAAAGCAATGGATGTGCTTCTACCCTGACTATAATTGTATTTCCGTGGTGAAAGAGGATCTACTTCTCTGATGGTTGATTTTCAATGTATTGATCACTTTTAGCCATGTTTTTGCTTATCAAGAAAATAGTAAATTGTGAAAGAATTGCGTGCTCTGATATGATTAGACACTGTCACCAATGAGCCACAATTAAACAATACACACTCACCAGGTCAGCCAATGACAACACAAGTCGAACTGCACATAGAGAGGGGCAGGTCAATGGGGCTGCCTAGTCAGCAGACCCGTCTAATATCTACTATCATGGTGATCCAGACGTGTGTCGTTGAGTGTGTGCGTGTGTGTGTGTGTCCAGGGTGTTAGCAGTGGGATGCTTTATGATGCACACAGTCTTCACTTAAATACTGCTGTCCCCATCAATGACACACTCCTGCAGACCGGTGGACAACAAAATCGTACAACTACTCACGTCAGCAATCAGTCGATTCAGATTTGCGGGGGAATATCTCTGCACAAGCCAGCTGCTGATTTCAATAAGTAACTCAGCCATGATTTATAGACTTAATCCTCTACAGGCAGCGTGTACAGCCAGCTCTAATGAAACACATTGGTTTGGATGTGATCTAAAGAGTCCAGATAGCACCGCCATGTGGAAAAGACCATATGGATCACTGAGCTTCTCTCCAACATTCCTGAACAATCTGGACAGGACATTGAGCATTTTATTACCACCAAGGACTCAGCAGTTACACTGTGGATGCATCCAGCTGCTTGTTCCCATCGGAATAAGCATCCTAACTGTCTTCTGGAAAAACAGGGAAAGACCTCTTGCACATTGCCACATTGAAGTCATGTATCTCAATCATAATTGGAGAGTCTTTGTCATATAGTTTTCAGTGGATTATAAAACCTAATTTAAACTCTGGAAACTGTGGTGGTTTGTGCTGCCAAAACTTCATGACTGCACTGAATCTCATTGCCACTTTTCAATAACTCTGATGGGAGCTCATATAACTCATTGGTAAAAACAAAATAAGCATCATCTATGTCTTTCTGACTTGTGAGTCACTCTGTCCGTGAGCAAAAGGAGCCATTTGGATTAGCTAAACACTTTAAAGCTCACTTGTTTTGAGATCATCTGAGAATATGTCATCAGTTCTGCTCGCAACCTTGGGACCCTGAACAGGCCCTGCTTTAGTTACACAGCATACTGCAGAGCTTAAGTGATTAGCCACCATTAGAGCATTTTATAGGAGAAAACAGGAGAGGAGACGAGAAGGATTACTTTGATAGTCACTGTGCCATGGGGCATTGTATTTCAGACAACATTCATCATGCTATCAGCTTCCTTATTATGAGGACTCCGTGTGGGAAGACACATGTGGCATGCTGGCCAAACCATACACTGCCCTGAGCTGTAAAGGCTTACCTCCTTTTTCTATTTTCAGAGCAACAAATGCCTCTCAGTTAAATAGGATATGTAGTTGTATGTAAGGTTATCTGAAAGCACAGTGGCCCGCTAGTATCTAGCAAGTACTGCAGGCTTTGTGGCAGCTTTCTTTCTGTACATCTGGAGGTGTTTCAGTTCAATCCCAGTGTTTACCACTGTTCAGCATTCACTACATGTGAAATCATAAATCACAAAACCATTATGTTGTGGGAAGATTAGACCATCATTTTTCTGCAGACTCCAGCAGGTGTCACTCTAACCTGTGATCTCCAATACAGACATACGTAAGTGCTGCAGCCACCAACCAAACCTGGCTGTCTGGGGCTGCAAGAGGTGGGGTCAGTCAATCACTCATTCATAGCTCTGCCTTCACCATGGGAGAGTTCACCAGAGGTTCAACCCTGCCCAGCAGAGCAGTGTGAAACCCAGTCAGCCTGCCACCCCCTGGAACACACTCTGCGCAACCCACGGCCCCAGGGGAAGGAAATGTTTTCTTCTCACTGCTGAAAAACGCCCCTACCTCTGTGTTTGTGTGTGTGTATGTGCTAAACTGCTTTAGCTGAGCATTTAAGCCATTTTGGGATAGCAATCATTAACGCTCTTTGATGGCTTTGGCGTGTAGGCCGTGAGAGCATTCATCTTAAGGAAATGGAAGAGGAGAGACATTCTTTCGGTGAAAACAAGCAAAGCTTTTTGATTTCCCAGGGCATGCATGGCTTGTGCTGCTCAGTTTGTCAGACAGGAAAGAAATGGTAGTGCATAGGCCTACAGCACTTGAGAAACCACTGACAGGCTGTGTTTCAAGGACACAACCTTTAGTTTGTTTTGCTGAGGAGTGAAGTTGAAAGTGTGGGCGTAATTCTCTTTTTGTCTCTGGACTTTGACTTCCCTGAACCCTGTCATTTCTAATCTTGGGGGCACAGCTGCTTTCATATGCAGTGGTTTCACGCAATGTAAACTCATATGTGCACCTTCAGTGTTCTATATCATGTAAATCATCATTTAAATTAATAGCAGGTTACATAACTTCCACAGCAGCTGTAGCTTCACAAACAGACAGGAATTTACATGTTCTGGACACAGTTTCTCTTTTCCTCTCCGTCTCTTAGTGCATGCTTGTGTGCCTGTGCATGTGCACATGTGCACGTGTGCAAACGTGCCCATGTGTATCTGCGTAGGCACACATAAAAATTGTGAAAAGGGAAATAAAAACACCACTTTCAGTAGGATCGTAAGTTTGATCAAAAGCACTTACACCGTACACAGCTTCTTGCCAACTAAAGGAAAGTGCTACATCTTAAGTGGTTAATGTTCATACCACAATAGAGGAGCTGAAACCTGCACTGTTGGTACACCATACATGGCAGGCACTCTGCTTGCAAATAAGGTTTGTTGTAGCACTAAACAGTGCTCAGAGAGAAAGAAAGAGCATAGCAGGGGCTGCATTTGTTCTTTCCCTTTTTTCAGTTGGGTGATCAATCATGCAAGGCTGGGTTACATGCTAATTCTAGCTAATGTGTGTGGAAACCTGGTTAACTTTGTTAAGACTTTTCTCATATGCAGTGGTGTTAGTTTTTGGCAGTCTATACTGATTGCACAAAGGGCCCTAAATTCCCCTTGAAGGCTTTGTCTCACTTTTGAAGCATCTGCTGGCTAAGCAGGTTTGATTTTTTTTTCATGGGTCAAAAGCAGATAAGTAAAATAGGGTTAAACAAACACACAGTGTGCACACTAACTACATATTAGTAGATATGAGCAGATCAGAGCAGCACAGATGGCATGTCCATATGTGTTGTCTGCACTGATGGACAGAGACTGTGATGATGAGACAGTGAGACAATGATGCTGTGGACTAAGAGGTGGTTTCCATTTTTTGGGTCCCATCTCACAGCTGTCAAATAATCAATTTCATGATCAAGTATTCTATTTTGGAATTTTAAGTTAAATACCTTCAAGGGGACTTGCGAGGGATACATTAAGAAAATCCTACAATTCCCATAATGCAACTCAACCAAATCTTTTACTAGACCATCCCTGCCTGATGACATCATCAGGGTTATTTTGTTAGACTTTCAAAAGCTCCCTTTGGAGCCACAGAAAACATTACACAGCTGGTATCACAGGCTGAGTGGTTCTCCCCACGAGTAAACTGGACTGTACGTGTAGAATAGATGGAATGCCCCTTTCATTTTAACAGATACCCATTCTTTGCAATTTACCTGACCACTTTGCATTTTTCTATCAGTCAGTGAGTGTCAACCCTCTCAACCCTCCACTTAATAATCTATTAGATGTTGAAAATGTCTTACAGTAACATGTCTGTTAACACTGTAGCTGTTGATTTCCACTGTGATGCTTGGGTTATGTCACTCAGTAGGACTTCCACTCATGTCCACAACATTATTTATATTGTGCAATTTGGACTCAGCAGAAAAACATGACCCTTTAACTACAGATAAATATGTTTAGGAAGTTTTAATGTTGTGCAATGTGTATTTACAGGAACAATTTGTACCAAATTGTTAAACATGTTAAATGCTTTTGGTGGTCAACATTGGTCTTTAATAGCCATGTTCTGGTATCTTGCTGGTTAAGCTGGCAACCCATCAAACCCCTGACAAAATACTTACCATAGGCACCTCAACTGACCATCATCATCATCATCTGGTCATAAAGCTGCACTGTTTTAACAAGCTTAAGATAGTTATGCTGTTTTAGTCTGGTCTACCAGCATCAGTGATCTGATTTTTCAACTTTCAGTAAACAGCATCTGATCAGCAGTGCCCATTAAAATCCAGCTCAGACCATCCAAATAGAGCAGGAACCACATTTACATCTCGGCAGGTTTTTTTCAGCGAGCTCAAGGCTGAACATATTTACTCACCAGTAGAAAGCACCAGAAAGATGAGTAAGAGTTTGACTGACGTGGACAACCCACTGGCCTTGACATGGAATACATTTGGAAATCAATTACAGCCTCAATGATGGAAGAAACACCCCTTAGTGGCACACTACAAGCACTCGATCAAGGCTCCTAGAAAGAAAGTAGCAGAAGATAGAAAAAGATGATTGTGAAAACACTGTTGCACATGTCAATGGCACTACATGTAAATGCAGATAGAGGGCCTCTAAATGAAAATGGAGAAAAGCAGCATGTAAAGCAAAGAGCTCATACAACAGGAACAACAGAAAGAGCTGTTTATACTTAAACATTTTGAAGGATGACTCTGTAATGATTATGTGATGCATAGTGTTAGTGTATTAGTCATAGCATGTACCATGTACCAATAAGCAACCTCTTACTGCTTCAAATGACAGTTAAATGCTTCTTTCTTCTAACGTAGGCTACATCACTTTGGACTGATTTGTCTCATGCAGATTAGTTGGTTGGTTTCCAGGGCAACATGTCCATTATTTGTTTCAGCAGCTTTGTCTGTAGCCTGTTAGAGCTCTCACCCTTCCCCTCCACTGTGACCCAGAAGGCCTTGTCCGCCCCGTCATCAGTAACATCATGTCAATGATAAACCTCTCAGGAACATTCAAAGACCAACACAGGCTGAGCAGCAGCAAGAACAGGCAGCACTAAAGAGGCACAGGACAGACAGGATGTTGCAACACAGACAGAACACTTTGAGAAACATATTGCTGAACACTCAAAAATAAATAAAAAGAGAAGCTATTCAGTGTGCTCTAGATTTTATAAGGCATGACAAATTGCTTGATTGTTGAATTGCATGCATTGATGCATGTGGAGCATATGGGATACTCATTTACAGCTTTGGGTTGTAATTTATGCTGCTTGTTTGTTGTTAAAGAAAGACCATAGCTCAATCAAAAAGGTAGTCAATGCCAGAATCATTGTCAGACGAATCTAAATTCTGTTTACTCTGCGGAGATGCCTGGTAAACCACCAGTTCTTACAGACAGGAAAAACATCACACTTGTACATACCAACAAAAACCACAGATCGGCTTTTGCACAAAAGAAAACACAGCTTTTGAGTAGGAGAACTGTCATTCATGTAACAACTTAGATAGGCGTGATTTTATTGCCATAGTTGTATTTCCTCTTTTTAAAAAACATTTCCTGTTTATCAGGCGTTTGTGAGATAGTTTAATGGTTTAATGAATACTCTGGTGTGGAAGTGGGTACCTCTTACTGAGTTAATTATGAAGCTTAATTGTCATTAAGAGAAAATACATCAAAGTAATCAAGTTGTGTAATGCTAAAGCTGAAACATGTTAATGACCACTGCATCACAACTACTCATACAACAGTTATCATGTAACTATACAATGCTGATAACATGCAGACATATATAGATGTTTTATTTTAGGCTCTTGTGTTTGTGACTGGATGTTTTATGACCTGCTGTAATTACTTCTGAAAGTCAACAACTTACAAATGTTACTTTGCATATTCATGCATCATGTTACACATAAAAGCAAATTGGTTGAGCTACTGTGCCAAATAGGAATTCAGTTGTTTGTCATCCAGATATGTTTTTCCCCATAAAACTAATCTTCTAACATCGCAATCTTTCTGGGAAAAAGAGATTTTCCCATGGAAATGTCAATTTAAAAGTCAATGATGTCATCCATGTCAGTGAACCAAAGAAATGGACGCGCTTCTAATATGTGTGAGGTAATAATTGGACCTGTGGGACTAAACAGTGGAATACAGCAGTTAGGGGGCTTTTTCAGTGCTATATTAGAAGTTAGGTCAGAAACAACTGAGCATTATTTCCACCGACACAGAAGGGGCAGAGGGGAAACAGAAAAAACAGGTTGGGGTTCCTTACTACCCCTAAAAGGCATTGTCAAACGAGCACACATGCAGCCCAAACGAACATAATGAGAGATTGGAAGACAATATTTATTTATAGGACCACCTACGTAAGTCAACTTTGCATATAAGATGCACCTGAAGTACGAGGCAATAGAAGATAATGAAAGAGTGGTAGCCAACAGCGTGTGAAGCACAAGTATAGGCAACTGCTGTGTAATAATGGAGCTGAAATATTGGTTTATGTATTGTGTTTGAAGTCTTATGAAAGTGCAGGCAGATTTTCTGTGTACTCTCGACACAACCACACTCTAACCAGACTTAACTTGTGTTTAACTCCAGCCATGTGGTAATATTTGTGTGTTCTCTAACTCTGCAGGCTGCACTCTGTCCTGTGTCAACACAAACAGGAGCATCCAATACTCAGTAGGGCTCACCAATGAGTAAATACTGTACGTCTCTATAATTACTGGGGTTTTAATTCTATCTTCTGCGTATGTTCCACATTTTCCTTACTTAATAACAGTTTATAGTCTTTACTCACCCTCGGAGAGTGTTGTATCAAATATCAGAGACTGAAAACAAATCTGACTACGAGGCTGTTGTTGCAGGTGACCTGAGAAGATGTGTGCTACCAAAAACATTCAACGGGAAAGTGAAAAAGCAGGTCATACCAAGGCACAGAGTAATTATAAATACAGTTACTGTTACTCATCTTGCTTTGATGTTTAGTGCCTACATGCAGTACACAATTATATGTCCTGCCATGCTTTTATCAAATTAATTTCTGTTCAATTACTTAATTAAAATCCTTGTGATTTTTTTTTGGTATCATGAGTAAATTCAAAAAAACATATAATGACATATATGAATGAATGTGTAGTGTTTAATTCTTTCCTGTGGCGTGATTATTCCTAGTCTCTTCAAACATATTTGCAATAGGCCCCGGCTTGTGCAGATGGTTTTGTAAAGGGTTCACTTTCTGTCATCTTTTGATCTGCATTAAAATGTAGCTTAAAAAGTTAACCATAATGCTGGACCACATCTTTTTTCCTATTATAAAATAACAACTTTTATCATGATAGAAAGTCCTGACATATGTTTGACAGCCAACCCCCCACCTCGTATTAGTTGATTTATTGTTGAGTAGAATATATCCACATGCACCACATCAACCTGCATGTTATTGTCACTCACTGGGATTTGTAGTTCTGGGCTGTGAGTCATAATTGTCCTACATGATGAACTTGGGGGAGGGGAGATGCATTAATCCAACGTAATTACCCCAGGCCATCTGTCTGTCTGATTGTCAGTTGTTCAACATGTCATCATCTGTTTGTCTATCACATGTGATGCCTTCAACACCCCTGACTGGATCATAATGAAACTTCAGGGCATGATTGCTGTGTTCGGACATTTTGTAAATTAGCTGGGGTGCTATAGCATTGGTTTAATTAGCTGTTGCACACCCTGTTGATGACCTCTTACACAGTTTCACAAACTGTCAAGGTCTTTTTTAAAAACTAGGATCTAGTTCAAACCATCATTTCTCTCCGTAATGGTAACATTTTATAGTTACAAAGTTTTTTTGGTTAAAATATAGGTAGTCCATTCAGGAAAGCAACACAAGCAGTCAGAAAGATTTTCTAGAAGTCCCCAGTTTCACACAAAACACAAAGTGAAATTGAACTTTTAAGTTATTTCCCAAACTGTTGGGAAATGCCTTTTGCAGAGCTACATCCTGGTTCAACTTTGCTTTAGTGTGGACTTTCAAAGCTGAGAGTGAACACAGTTTTGCAATGCAATAAATGACTATAATGAACATTTTCACATTTGTTTATCTCCAAATAAGTTTTTATTTGTAAGATTATTTATAATATTATTATCCAAATAATAGCGATATTAATACAAATGTTTTTTAATACAAAAAAAAAGACCATTGTTGTTTAAAAAATGGGTTTGGATAATTGGATTTTTAGGAACCATAGGAGAAGAGGGGTAGAATGTGTCCATTTGGCCATTTTTATAATTGGACTGAAACAATATAGCAACAACATTTATTGGTCGTACACAATAAATCAGATGGTTCTGGTCAGATTTGCAGGAAACAGGAGAGTGATTTGTATAATTTCTCTATTTCAGGCTTTTCAAACCTGCCTATTTGTCCTGGGAAGGGGGGTGGGTGGGGCATAGTGTTTAAGTGCCTTAATACCACACACACTGGCTTGAGAGAAAGACTGGCACCTGCTCAATTAGAAAACATAAATTAGCATTTGTCCTTATTGCCTAATCCCCACTACAGTCCTGCACAACCTGTTGGTCAACCTGTTGGTCAGTGGCAATGTAAAGCTCTAAAACTGAAATAATTAACCTATAAAATACTAAATAAATAATTATACAACTACGCAAAGACACTGTACCATACTAGAAGACAAGGACGTAAACATATGGTAAGGATACTTATTGTCATGCATACGGTGTTCTAGTATATTCGAGTATGTTCAGTATTGAATAGGCACCCACATTGCTCCAACATTGTAATGTTTTACACTCAGTATACTCTGTGTTAAACAGTTCACCACAGCGCAGCAGGTCGCTTTAGGAACAAACTAGTGGTTTTTGCTGAGGAAGTGACATGAATAAACAATGCACTGCTGATGGGAGAATTGCATTACTTTGTGGTTTAATCCTAAACATATATAGGTCTACACACTCTGTGGGCCTCTAAGACCTCACGCTATGCCTATGTCCTGCAATTACATCAACGGTGTAGTCAGTGGCCAGCTCTGTATGATGTGTGTGCAGGCTGTCGATGTTGTGTGATATACTTTAATTTAAACGATTTAGATCATGATTAAGAACATAGACCATGAATGATTGTTTTTTCACTGTAAGTCAGTGTAACTTTGTGATGCAATATGGTTGTTTTATTCTACTTTATGCATTTGTCCTACATCAGTGAGATAAAACATTTCTATGGATACCCGTATTGCATTCAAATTTATTTTCGGTTTAGCTATATAAAAATGTTTAATTTAGAGGCTGGTGCGCATATTGCTGTGAGAGCATTTTATGGTTTCTGGTAAATGACAGATTACTCACATTTGTGTGAGCCTATGTAATCCGATTCCGCTCCAGTTCATTCTGTGCAAATCTCATGTCGTCATACTGTAGCAGCCTACTGTAGGAGCGCTTCAGCCTCGCGCAGGCATGACCAAACACCCGCAGAATCATTCAACCCAGATGCACTTTGCACGGCTGTGAATAATGTCAACTGCTGTTTGTCGACAGTGTACCAGTAATTGCATCACGTAACAATGATTAGCCTCTTTACTTAATTTTTATACATTTTCCAACATTTTTCTTATTAGTATTATTACTATTATTATTAGTAGTAGTACTTTTTTGTTCAATCAGTGTAGGTTACCTTTCCAACACAAAATATAAGCAATGATATTCAATAAAGTAATACACATTCTTCAGTCAAAATGGATCAATCTCTATTTGGCTACATTCTCAAAATAAATAATTTATTAATTTTATAACTAGTAGTAATAGCAGGAGTAGTAGGAGAAGGAGTAATAGTAGTAGTAGTAGGTGTAATTGTAGTAATAGTAGCCTACTAAGGCCTAGTAGTACCCTAAGTGTACTATAACTGTATTCATGGTCTATTATCTTTATGTCTATTTCTAATTTTATTCTATTTTGAGATTTCATTTCATGTTTATTGGTATCAAATCATTTGTATTATTTAAATGTTCAGATGCATGTCTTTGCCTTGTGTAAAGCACTTTGAACTGCCTCTGTGTTATAGAAATGAACGTGCCTACTTAATAGTAAGATTAACGCTCTGTATATTCTTCACTTTCCTCCTTTTTTTTAAGGCTACAAACTGTGCTTCATTATTCTTATTACAGCACCTTTCTGTAAATGACGATGATGCCAACGATGCGATTGTCATGATTCTTATTACAGTATTTGTTTGGGAGTCCAGAGTAACGCATCTGCTCGTCGCCCGCATCGACGCGTTCGTCAGTCGACTCGCTCACTGTACACCAAACTCGCTGCGCTCTGACCACTGCAACTTTTGCAGACTCCTCACTCCACAGACATGTCGCACAATAGCTGAAGTAAACCTGTCATCGTGGCTCATCATTGGAGCCTCCAGAAATACCCGACAGGTGGGATTTGCATGGCGCGGCGTCTCCTCTGTTGCTCGCCTCGCGTCGGACCCTACGTTTGAAAGACGCCTGGATATGAATTATGAGCATTTTCCTCACTAATGAACTGGGCCAGTAATGCAGGAGACCGCGGCGACTCTCTCATCAGTGTTTCAAGATGGCAGATTTTCATTGAGTTTTGAACAGAAATCTCGCTTTATTTTTTGCCATGAATAACAGAAATCCTTGCACCGATGGCCCCTGTATACGAAGGTAAGATGGTTTTGAAAATGTGCAGTTTTTCCCCCTGTGCGGGGCTCAGTCTCTGAGCCTACTGTATCAGTTGTGATACAATTGAATTTCGGCTGATACGGAGGGAGAGATGCGTTGCACCCTCTCCTCTTCCAGTCAAAATCATTAAACATATATTTACATTGTCGTTTCTAAAGCCACCGCAAGTACGCTGTCATATTCCCTGCAGCTAAGTGCGTTCATGCTTTTAGTCTGTGTTAAAGACTGTTAGTAAATACTCAAGTCTGTGCTCCCAGTCTAAGATGTGTCCGTTAAAATAGTGCTGATAATGCTCCTGAATAATGTCAAACACACGCGTGTGTTTAACATACAGTAGTCTACATGTGTCCACGCAGACCTCCAAATGTTGTGTTTTGTCCTCATGTTTGTTCCTGGTTGAAATTATAGCTCTGCTTTAAAGGAGATGGAATGAAAGAAGGTCGGAGACCGATCGCTGCGAGTCTCGCCTCTATTCACTCTAAATAATCTCCAGTTATTTAATATCAGTCTTAAAACTGACTGACTTTAGATGTTGCAGCGCCTCGGTGCATTGAATCCAATGTTTTATTTTTCTTCCGGAAACCAAAGGCAAGCTTAAAATACAACATATTCGCTATCGCTGCAGCATTGGAGCTGTGACTAATCCAATTGGGAGAATGCTACCCCGCATGCCTCTCCGTTTGCTGTCATACAGGTTTCTTTTTTATTCTAAGAGAGTAATTCACAAACAAACAATGTGTTTGCTTTGCAATGTCGTGGCAAGGTGGGATATGGCAGTAAATGTAAAACAATGCAAGCGGCCCAATTATAATCCGTGCTTAATCGGGGGTCTGTGAGTGGTCCAACTACACTAATAATACAATTAGATCAAATAGTATTGCATGCTGTGTTATGTTAGATTTGTGTTTAATTCATCTGTAGTATTGTATCGTTCAGAAGTAGTAGCCTATACTGTAGCCATGTACAGATGCTTTTTGGACATTTAATAGGACAGATGTCCTCTAACAGTATGCATAAAGGAAACAGGGGGTTCCATGCTGATCAGAACCTTAAGCTAAATGAATAGCACAAAGCAAATGATGAGCCTTGATGTTTCCAATATTTATTTTTAAGCAGCCTCATTTAATATCTTCTTGTCTACTCTATAGTCCCTCTGCTGGTGTTAAAGGGAACCCCTTTTGTATTCACAATTACCATTTAGAAAAAGAACTATTAAAAGTAACACTTTACCATATTTTTAAGTGACATCAAACAAATATCACAAGCAAAAGCAGGTTCTAATTGGAATATGTAACTTGTATAATGGGCTACTGAGTGAAATGAGACTCCTATGCAAAAGGTAATTAGTGTAAATTACATTCCCCTGCTTTTCCCTTCACCACGGAGAGGAGGAGAAGGGAGGAGAAAGAGGCGGCAGGGGGAATTAATTACCTTGCCTGTCCTCCTCAGTGTTGGAGAGGGCTGTAATGTAGAGCAGTCATGGAAATGACCAAAGTCTCCGGTGGAAAATAGGTTTGGGGGGATCCTTCATGTAGTCTGAGACTGAGGCTATTATGGTGATTACTCACCCTTGGCTACAGAGAAACTAATAACCTCAATCTATATGATTGACTACTTCCTCTTATAGTTTAAAGAGGAACTTTTTGGGGAAAACACTATACAGTAGACATTTGTTTTTGTTTGCTGAACTTGTTTTCACATTCATAATCATTAGGAATTATTTCTTAAAAACAAGGTTGAGATAGTGGCAATTTTGTTTGTGGGAATTTCTGTCCATGTTCCTCTTGGTTATGCTCTATTCCTTATTTTTTGTTAGTTTTTTTTATGTTTGTCTTTGGTCCTTCTTGGCCCAGACAGAAGGCCATCAGGCAGGCCTGCTGACAGGCAGGGCAGCGCTCGTCTCATAACCTAAACTGACACCTTGATGGATGTCCGATGAACGGAGCAGGTCCAGAAGCCCCCAGCTGTGAAAAAGCTAATATTCAGACTCCGCCAAGCCCTGCCTGCCCACCTGCCCTCTTCCCTGGCTAGATATGACTGTCGTGGTGTGGTCATGCCTGCGTGTGCACATGTCTCTATCTGTGCATGAGTCCGTACAAATGTGCCGTCACCCATTTGTAGAGCAGGCCTGCGAGAGGATTAGACAGCTGCAGAGCTGGCCACCAGGCAGGAAGGCAACTTCATTTGCAGATTCGCCTTCCCCAGGTCAACCGGTACTATTGCAGAGAGGATTCATTCATTCTGGAAATATGGACAGGAGTATGAGTCTGAGGCTGATGATGATGGTGGTGGTGGTGACAGGCGCCACAGCATCACAGGCAGATTAATGTTTTATCCATCCACTCAACCATTATGGGTTAATGCGACTTTGAATTACCTTGTGGCTTCCAGGTACGGGAATGCACCCTGCCCCCAGAGGGGAAGTACGCCCTCTGAAGACAGAAGGACAGATAGAGACAGACTTTCTCAGAAACTGCCCTCGACTCTCTCTGTCCCCCTCCCTCTTCCCCTCACGCTTGTTTGGAGCCGCTTGATTGATATCTTCCTCACAGGCCACGACCCAGGCTTTGTCCAAGGTTGCAGCTTTTTAAACTTTGATTAGAATTGCAGGAAGAACCCTGGGGGCCTTTGGGGGCCACACCCCATGGCAGAGTCAGGGGAACCGAAGAGGCTCTCTTTTCCTGACTGTTATGACAAGCAGGATGGTGTGTTTAGCTCGTCACTGTCCACAGTGGAGAAAGAGAAAGAGATTGGTAAGAGATATGGGGTGATGGTTAAATAGCTCGTAGGAAAGAGCAGTCATTACTCTTCAAATCCTTGTAGGTGTCATTGTGAATGTTTATCTCTTATTTTTTTACTTTCACTCAGCAGCTGTTTTGATCTGTTTGTTGACCTGATGCATCACCTTATGACTTGCTTGGAAGGCAGGTTACTCAGAAAGGGTTACGAAAATGTCTTTACAAGTATCGCTTTTGCATTATTCAAAGCTTCCTATCCTGAAAAGGAAGTGAAATCCAGTGTTCAGGGATTCTTTGTGCTATTGATTTGTTGAAGCATTTAGTAGAAGAAGCTGAGGCTTTGGAGGGAGATAGAAAGCGAGTTTTATGTGAGATGAGGCGTGTGTTTAGCTCTTGGTTGAAGACAAGGGAATACGTGAGCTCTCTGATGTGCTGAAATAGTTCACAGGTGCGAACTGAAGGGTTTGGGAAACAGATGGGGTGGAGGGAGGGGAACATCAGCCTGAACTGAAGTGACAGGTTAGTAGAGGCCAGTCTGACACAGGAGGCCCTGTCTTGAATATGAGCAGAATACCTCTGGCTATTTCAACAGGCTCAACTTTTGATATACTCTTTTCAGCAAATTTCTCTGGCGTAAAACTGCCTCTGGTACTACAGCACGTCATTCTTCTGGTACCCTTTTTTTCTTTTTTCTTTTTGTGTAGAGGAAATTCAATTGAGATGCAAGGGGACTTTGGAATTTTCATTTTCTCCTCAGTCAGTAAGCCTCCTGTTTTAGTGCTTCTGCCATACGTTTCGGACCTCTCTCGGAAACAACTCTGAAAGCCAGGCTCTGAGGTCCTTGAAGCGGGAGACCACATCAGTTGCTGACATTAGTTAGTTTATATTGAAATGGAAGGGGGAGCCTGGCTGGGATGGAGCCTCAACCCTGTCGACTGCTTATACAAGGCATTTCCGTGTTGGTTGTCATGCATGTGTGAAGGCCCTTTTTCCCCCTGCACTGTTATTTCACACTGTGTATGGTGTCAGCTTGTGTGGAACAGCTGCCTCTGGCTCTGACTAGCAGAGCAACGACTCCAGGCTCTGTTAGGGAGGAAACTGGTGGAACAGGCATCTTACAGTTGTGTTTTAGTTTACTTACTGGCCTGTAATATAAAAGATAAAACACCTTTTATGCAGATTTAAGTTGCAAAAATGTGATATCTGTTTAAAAAAATTTGAAACTTGCTCTTATATGATGTTATAAAACACATCAAAGTACTCTTGACTGCAAGAATTAACTCTTTAAACACACACAAACCAAATATCTATTTTAATTATTTTAATACCGAATGTGTAATTTATTCTCTAAATTGATTTGTAGCATTTTGGAAACAAGTTTTACTGGTTCTCAGTGGGGTGCCATGTTACTTAAAAGTGTTCAGCTCCTTGTATTTAAGAATCAGCATGAGAGAAAAAAAATAGATGAATGTCTGTGTTAATTTAAAAAAACCCTCCTCTTGCTAAAAGTAATGTAGTAAGCGCTCTACAGCGAGGATGAGAGTAGCATCTGTTGTAAAGTGCTGAGAGTCTCTGCACCTTATGACACATCCATTCCTTTGATCTGCTATGAGAGCCATGGTTCAAACAAAGGTTCACATTTTACTGCTTCTCAACACAGCACAGAGTGAATGAGGCCTTTTGTTAACTTGGGCCCATTAAGCAGTAATTAAACCGGGATTCCTAGAGCATAAAGGCCTTCGTTTTATCGTTTTATCGTTTTATATATATGTATAATATATATATGTGAATAATATCGCACATTGCAGCATGAGCCTGATCTGAATTTTGCTCGCATACCATATATTGCATGCTCACTTTGCAATTATCATTCGCCAATGACCCCTCCAGTTCCCCCCACCCCGCTTTCTCTGCCCCACCCCCACATCTATCTCTTATCTGTCCTTGCATCCCGCTCTGTTTGTTGATAAGCCGAGAGGCCATTGGCCAGCACACATGGTGCCCATGTGACACTTCAGCAACAGCCTGATGGCCAGATTGGAAGCCCCCACATATGTGTGTGTGTGTGTGTGTGTGTGTGTGTGTCTGAGTGTGTAATTGGAGGCTGGTTGGAGAAGAGATCTAACTACTGTAGCTTTTTTGTTCTCTGTAATCATGACCCCCACCCAAAATCCCGCAGACTGCCCCATCGCTTCCTGCCTCACTCGCTCCCCCTGGCTTGTCTTAGTGCCATCACTAACCCCCCAAAACAAACCACCGGCTTGTTTTTGGTGCACATAGTCACAGGTCTTAATCCCCCCCCCCCCCCATACCAGTCCATTGGACATCGCACTCTCTGGAAGAGAGATGCTACTGCCGGCTGTATTTATCATCGACTCATTGACACGTCAGATTGCACATGCACACACGAAGCAAGTAAAATAAAAGTTGAACAAAGCCTTGAATTTGGTGCAAAGACAACAGATGATGTATCGTGCTACACCTGGATGGTGAGGGCAACTACCACACTCACAGCCACTTCATTTAAACAAAAGATCTTCACCGTCTCTTTATACTACATGAAGCGTGCTGTGAAAAATGGCTTGCAGTTTTTAATCAAGCCTTTCATAACCTCCACATTTTTTCTCCTACTCCGAGGGAAAGAGACAGGATGGGAGGTTGAGGAATGATAGAAAGGGAGAAGGTGTTTACAGATATTGAAATGAGCAGAGAAGGGCTGAATTACACGGTAAGATTAGGGCACTGGGGTCGGGCTTCTATATGCTCTCGTATTCATTGACACAGCTATGTGTGGCCAGCCAATGTGGACTAAGTGGTGCTGCCAGCCCCATCTCCACTCCTGGCTTTGGCCCCTCTCGGTCATGGAAGGGAAGTGGAGCGATGGGTGGCTGCTGGCGGCCCCTTCACAGATGGCGGCAGGTACAGTGCTACGCTTGGCTGATAACCAAAGGACTTCAAAGCTCAGATGAGCGCTCAAGCTCATTTCTATCCAGAGCCAGGAGGCAAAAGGCACAGAACAGAGAAAGGAGACAAAATAGACAAGGACTGAGGTAGTCAAAAGAGTCAACAGGCATGGAAATGAGCAGCTTTAGCCCTTTCCTTTCCCCCCTGCTTGCTTTTTGTGCAATATTTGCTCTCAGATTCTTTCTCATATACATTCATTCTCCACTTTTCATCTTCTTATTCAATCTCATTTCATTTTTCTCTCTTTCTCTACATGTTGTGTGAGTCTCATTATTATATTACTGTAAAAGCAGCTGTGGTGACACATACCCATGCTAGCCAACCATGGAAATAAAACATGGCGGCCACTGTTACAGATACACCTCTCATTCTCAAGTGATGTTCTTAATTTGCTTCAGATTGGGGATTCTCTTGGGAGTCCCATAATCCCTGTGAAAAATCTGTTTCATTACACAGTAAACTAACAAGTTACACATCTAAAGGAACAGGAGGTGGAAGCATCGAAATGTGCTGATAGAAATAGAGGTTTTAAGAAATATAGTCATGAAATGTAGTAAAATGGTCTCTATATCTATTTAATATTCGCATGTAGATGTAAATGATTTCTTTGTTATCGCTGAAGGCAGGAAACCAAGCTTTAAGAGCTTTTAAGGGATAATATAGAGAGGGAGAGATGTTAAAAAGTCATTGATTCAATTAGACAATGCTGTGGCTTCTCTAATACTACTCCAATACTGACATGAGAAAATGCTGAATGTCCTGACTGTAAAAAATATTTTCTCTCAGCTGCATGAACATTTAGACAGTAATATTCAGTTACAGCGCAAGTGAATGATTATGGTTTTTTAATGGCAGTTTGAACCCTTTTAGTAAAAAATGCAATATTTAGGATCTACAGAAAGGTGTGAGGAATTTGCAATTCCTGTTATTTTATTCTGAAAGTTCTATTAAAGTGCTTTTTCAGACATTTTATTGTTGTAGATTTATAGTAGAAGTAAACTTTTGAAACAACAGTAACATTCATTGCTGAAAATGTTCCTCACACAGTTCTCATGAATGTAAGGCCTATTATTATACAGTTAAAGTATGCATTCATGGAAAACTTAATTAAACAGAATTCAGGAAGAGCAATAGCAGGACCTGTTTATGTTTCTGGGCCCAGGTGTGTTGCGGCATAAAAAACAGGCTGCACACCTTTTAGATCCACTCCTCACTTCAAAGCCTCAGGCACATCATGGCCAGCCAGCAGCTCAGCCTGGCGCAGCCTTTTGAACTGACCCCTTCATTCAGCCTGAGAGACAGAGAGCGAGAGGGAGAATGTCAGAGAGACAGGGACTGACAGAGGTTGAAAAAGTAAGGCAGAAAGAAATGGAGGGAGGGATGCAGTGGAGCTTTAGAGGAGAGATAAATACCTTCTAATGGGGGCCCATGGGCCTCAGGGGCATTGCCTGAGGTCAGGGACGCTTTGGGGGAAGGTGGGGTTGTTTAAGGGGTGGGGGGTCAGTGGTCTAAGAGGGATATTGTTGGTGATGATGGTGTTGGGGGTCGTAGATCTCACCCCTCGTCTCCTTTAACCAGTCTCCTTCTTACATCTGGGATCAGTGCCGTCCGGCGAGGCGCCCGTCGCCTCAGCTCCCCTGACAGAGCCCAGCAGCTGCTAACAAACGTGTTCCCACCCCTCCATCACTTTTAGAGATGCTGGCCTGGAAAAAAAGCCAAAAGTTGACCTTTAGCTATGAGGACCTGTTCTCTTTCTTTTACTGCTTCTGAGAGGTCCAGACCAGGCAAGTTGGTTTTAGCTTGTTAGTCCTCTGTTAGACAGAGAGAGTGTGTGAGGAGGAGTTCTGCATTCATACGTATTAAACTTAAAGACATGAAAACATGGCAGCGTTAAGTGGCCTCCATGTTATTAACTTGGACTTCATTCAGATCCTTTGAACATTTTAATGGCATGGACAAAAATAAAAACCTCAGCTAGGCTAACAGACTAGCATTTCTATCTTTATTCACAGTAAAGTGTCTTACAGTGTGATGAATCATTATTTACTGGCTTTCCACAGCTCATCTTTTCCATCTGTTAAAATCCCTCTCAGTTACTACTGAACTGTGAGTTTAGAAACAACTCAGACCGCAGGAACAAACCCAAACTGGCAAATCTTGTTTCATGTAATTTACTAAACAACGTTTTACATAATGGTTATAATTGTAAAACCAGCAACCCTCAGTCTCATTTTAAAGGCGTTTACCTTTTATGAAAGCCAATTCGAAAGTGTGTTTTTCATTCACGGCCACTCAGTATGTGGGTGTTAAACTGATGGTCAGAAAAGCCATTTTCTGCCTGGTTTTGACTGCTGTTTGTGACTGTAAGGACACTGTAAATATAATCGACTAAAGCCATGATTTTCACGCTGAATCAGACGCAGAGGGCTGTGTTGGCTAGCTATACTTATTACCTCAGTTCTGTGGACAGAAAGACTCAACAGCCATGTTTACGACACACTGTCAGCTGGATTAAGGACACATATGCCTTGCTAAATTTGTATGTGAACACGTGTTATAATCTTTTAAAAGCTCTTTGAATATGTCTCATGGTGGGCCCCCTTACTTTGTCAAAGAAGAGTCAGACAGAATGAAAGAAGCTAGAGAAGGAGAGAGGGTTAAAAATAAGAAGGTGAAGAGAGATTAGAAGATTAAAACAATGTATTTAGCTTGCATATGGTTGAGTTATCTGCTGTATGAAGTACATGTTGCGGCATTTAACAGGGAGAAAAAGGCATCTGTAGTCTAAATTAGTCTGATCTGTGGCCTTAATATGCCCTGAGAAGGAGCTTCACACACCCCGCTGAAATATCACACACTCTTGTCGCCTGGGGAGGCCTGTGCACCATCCCCAGCTTGGATTTGATAGCAGAGAGCATAGGGAGGTGGAGTACACTGGGTGGAGAACGGGGAGCAGAGGGCCAAGAACATTTGGGATTTTTAAAGAATTCTGATGTGAGATGGATAGAAGTTGCATGTTTCTTCCTTCTGCCGTCTTTGAGGCAGTAAGAAGTGGGCTTTATGCACCAGCATCAGCACTTATCATTATCAAACACGCTGACTGGCCTGTATGTCACAACTTGTCATTCAAAAACACCCTGTGCCATTTCACCTTTACTTTCACTTGAGGGCTGAAAGTAACTGCTAGGCATTGGTAGTGTTTTTTACCAGCTGTGCATAAAACAAGCATGAAATTAAAAAAAGAAATCTGCAAAGCATTTTCATTCAAGTATATATTTTCCTAGCAACTCATTCCTCTCTCTCTTTTTTTAAAAGCTAGACATTCCTATCAGTTTGCTGTTTGAATACAGCTGTGTTTTGAAAATACAGGAAGTAGTGGCCCTGCCTGTGTGAGATTGGTCCCCAGGTGCCTGGTCAGGTTGGACTGGTTCCTCTGTTGTTGGGGTTCATCGCAGGGTTTCAAAAGGGTGGGGCATCAGATTAATCCCTCTGGGTGTTGAGTGTGTGTGTGTGTGTGTGTGTGTGTGTTTGGGGGATGATTTCATGCATGTTGTACCTGCAAAGCTAAGATGTTAGTGCTTTGACAACTAGTTGAGGAAGTCAACACATAAACACACGCACACACACATACACGTGGAGTCTCAGAAATGCACAGCTGCATTTCTGTGGGTACGTGCCTACTGACATGTGCATAACACATTCTGCACACTTGCAGAGAGTTGCGTGTGTGGCATTGGGCGCATCCTTGGTGGAGGTGAGCGTGTCAAACAGGACAGACAGATATTAATGCAGCAGCAGACTTTGACCCCTGAATTCAAGAACACACCCAAGTAGTGGTCTGTTCCATGGGACAGGGCACGGTGGCAGGGTGGTGGCAATTATGCCAGAGTCAGAGGCAGTACTCCCTTCAGTTTTCAACTTTTGCTGTCTCCCTCTGTTTGACTCTCTTATTTTTACGTTGCACTATTGAAGTCAGTAGTTTAACAACCTTAAATAGTGCTTATATAAAAAAAAAATTGCAAACTTTAGCTAAAATCTAGCAAAGACTAAAGACTATCCACTTCTCTTTTAGACACTTCTGATGTGATCATCCTATTAGTTTGGTTAATACAATTCTGAACCCCACAAACTGTATACCTGTTGGGAATATATTATTATATTTATTTTTGTCTGAGAATATCATTATATTTGTGTGTCCAGTAAGTGGTTAGACCCTCATTCTACTCTGGGCCTTCTGTCAGTTCAGCGAACATCAGGGTGAATAATGACTAAAATGTTAATAGGCAGCTAACAGGAACCTGACTCCTTGTGTTTGTGTACACAGGCATGGCGTGTCCTTGTGTGAACATCATTGTGTTTCATTTTGTGTTTGCATATGACTGGCTTTTGTCCTTCACTTACTGAAGCACCATCCTTTCAAAACCTCAGGTTGCTGCTACGTACGAGCAGCAAACGAGGCTGGCCATTCACATTCACACTAAAACCTCATACTTTGCCTGTAGATTATAGCACGACAGTCGGCACGCAACAAAATCCATACTGCACTGGCCCCTATGGAATCAATTTGCCATTGTACAACGTTTTCTCCCACATTGTACTCATCTGTGTGTTCTCCCCTATTGTTTTCTATGTCAGGTTACCGTTTCTTGCCTGCAGTTCTCATATATTAATCTCATTATAGTACATTGTGTCCAGCTGTCATTGTTGATCCTAATGACATAAGAGGAAGTGTGGTGTAGTGGGGCGTTTTTTTCTTACTGTGTGTAAATGATAAGCATTGTGGAGAGCAGCGGCTGCTTATCAGGTGTGTGTCCCTGTATGGCCCCGCACTGTGTTTGCAACTAGAGTCGAAGCCACACAGCTTGATCGGATACAGTGCATGTTAGTGGTAGTGCAGTCAAGCCATTAGTTAACAGGTGCCATTGGTTTATGGTTGGGCATGTTTTCAGCGCCCTCCTTCTCATTTTATGCTGCCACACACAAGACTCCTGCACAGAACAAACAGTTTCTCCTTATCTGTTCTACATTTAATGTTTTTTCTTGCTGCAGCAAGGGCATTTATTACCCGTCTTCTTTCTTTTCCGTCTGTCTTTCTTTACGTCTATCTGTCTTTCTTTCTCTCAGTGGGGAGGAGTTGGGTGCTGGGCTTTGTACACTTGCTACACTCGTGATTTGATTAATAAGACATCCAGCTCAAGCAGAGCTACTCTGCCACCCCTTCCTCCTCCCCCACTCGCGCTCCTCCTCATCTCCTGCTCCTTTCCTCCGCCCTGTGCCTTGGTTCAGTGCCTGGTTAGGCTGACCTGGCAGTATAAACAAGGCAAATGTTTTTCTCACACCAGCCGTTTTATGGCCACAGTTGCAACGTGAATAGCAGTCTCCTTATCTACTGACAGTTACCCTGGGGAGCCAGGTTTTTCAGCTCTAGTTTAGATTAGAAATGTTAATATTTTAACTTCAGCTACACACATTCTTGCTTATGTATCTCTGCATGTGCATTTGGACAAGTGCTGACTGAAACAGTTATCTCACAGCTAACACAACATGTTGTATCTTTGGCTGTTGGCTTTCAGGAAGGGGAAAGTTGAGGGAGTGTCACATTTACAGCAGGCATGTTGCTGATTTCCAAGTCCTGTGTATTTCTCTTTGTCAAACAGCATTCATAGTTGACTCTGCCTTAGGCTGTCGATATGCTCAATGGATATCTGTCCTCTTTTGTGTATTTGTAAAAGAGAGGAGAAAAAGGGCAAGACAATTCCAACTGGTCAAATACTGTGGTCAGGACATGCATTACGGCTGATGGAGCAGCAGCCTTTGTGACAGTATCTCCCTGCAAGCGCGTCTGATGCATTATTCTATAAATAAGCACAGATGAAAGAGCTAAAAAAGCAAACAGGATGGTCAATAGTGGCCGCGGGTAAGAGAGAGAGAGAGAGAGAGATATGCAGTGTCAAGCTCCAGCTCCCCCTCTGAGGGCAGAACTCAGGCAGGAGGCAGGAACACAAGGCTAGGCTGCTCTGTATCGGCAATATGTTCCTCTACTCAGGCGTTTGCACTGTTGTGTTTAACCCCAAAGTTTCTGTCACTGCCCCCACTGCTGGTTTTCCACCAGTGGTTCTTTTGTCCATCATGCCAATGTGCATGTGACATTCCATGAGTTAAGAAACACATGCAGATGTGTCCATACAGAGTACAGGGGCAACCCAACTGTATACCCATGGAAGAGTTTGGGCTGACATGTTAGACAGGGCTCTCTGTCGCTATCATCAAAATTCCAAATGAGATAATATCTTTTGGAAAAATGGTGAACATTCATCCAGAAAATTTCCAGAAAAGCTATAACAGGGTTAATTAGAGTCGTTCTGATGGCCCAGTAACTTACTATTTACTTACTTTAGTTTGTTTCTGTTTGTATGTGTCAGGGTGCAGTGCCCCAACACCTACATGCAAACAGCAGCATAGGGTGAGATTTTGCCTCGTCTACACACACACACACACACACACACCAATACCATCCAGTCCTGCAGACACTTGGATGTCCAGTAAAGACAGGGTTATCAGAGCGTTTTTGCCAGTGTCAGTAGCCATTAGGCCTCAGGAAGTAGTCCAAATATATCCAGGCCAGGGGACATCAACCAGACAGACCTGACTGCTGTATATGCATTTTTGCCATCACAGTGCAAAAAGGTTATAGTTCTGCATAACACACAGAACTTTAAGAACAGGCATGTATGAGTTGAACGACCTCATCAATACTCTCTGTCATTTTGTCAGCGGAATATAAATGACGAGTTTAATAAAAGAGAGTAAACAGAAGCAGGTCACAGGCTAGAATGTGAGGGCCACTCGTGGCCCCGCTCTCCACGCTCTGTTCCCTTTCCCTCCCTTTCAGTCTGTCTCTCACCCTCACATGGCATGCAGAACGGCCCTGATCCTCCCAAAAAGAAGATTAACAAACCCCTGACAGGGAAGTAATCTCTCTGAAAACACTGACTACTACCATTTCAACATGCTGCCTCCAAACAGTGGAAAATGCCTCTCTGGCATGCTTAATTGCAGTATGTGGGACACACAGTGTTCCTTTAGGTATGCTAAATGGAAAGCCTTGGCTACTGAAGGCATTCCAACATTGTAAATGTACAACAATGGACCTTTACAGATTTGCGCTTGGCATAGAGTTCAGACATTCAAAATTTCAAGGGAAGTCTTTTTCACTGTATTGTTTCTGACAACAGTATAGAGGGTTTGGTTGTTCAGATTCAAGATCATAAATATGTTTGAACTTCAGTTTGGGTGAAGAGTGATGCATGAGGACTGGAGCCGCTTTCCCAATGAATAAAATCGGTCACATTGTTGCCCGTGTATGTTGTCATGAGATAACATTCCAGTTGTTTGACCTCTTACTTTTGGTTCATTTAATTACTTAGCAGTGTCCCACACAAGGCTCTACACTGCTGTGCTGTTTGTACAGCTTTGCGTTTGGTTGTAAAACCAGCTGTGCCTAATTTATAAAATTGTCAAAGCTGAATGTCAAGAGGTTCCTATGTATTTCTAAACATTTTTGTCAGCTATATTTTAACAACTTCCCCAGATTTGGGGGATGTGTGTTGCCCTCAGTTCATTGCACCGTGTAGGCAACGTCAAGTGAACTCTTTGACCACAGTGTCTGACTGAAAGAGAGTGAATAAGTGACTAAGATCAGGGTTGAGAAAGAATTCATGTCATGCTATTGCAAAGAGCAGCTAGCCTCAATAAGGCCTTGTAAAACCTCGAGCTATCCATAATCATGCTGGCAGATATGTAGAGCTGGAATTTTCCATACGAGGAACAAGCCAGCTCTGTGTCTGTCCATCCATCTTTGTGTTCATCAGTCTGTGCCTGTGATTATCCTGTCAGGCTCTCAGTCACACACTGTTGACGCTGCTCTGTGACGCAACTCATCATTCAAATTATTTTTAGCGTAAAGTCCAGGCACAGAAATTGGTAATCCAAGGAGTGACATCTGGCCTTCATGGCTTATGTGATTAGCAGAGAGCCTTGCTCCTAATAGCCTGGTGGACGATCTTCATTACCTCTCTGGACCAGCCACCTATGGGACTGGCCATGAAGTGACTAGGCGTGGGCACATAAAACACTACATCTTAATGATTATTTAGGGCACATATGTGCAGATGTAATGGCTAAGCTTAAATAAGTACTACAGTAAGCATGGAGGTGCTATGCTACATCAGCTACTGTACAACAGCCACCAAGCTTACAGTGAGCCCTCTAATGTGCACTGTAGCTTCAATCCTGCAGCATTAGGGCTAAGACCAGATGACCATGCCGATAACTATTAAGTCCAGTCCAGTCAGAGAGGCAAAAAAAATTCCAAAGAGGAGGAGGAAGAAAGGTTAGGAGAGTTTAAAAAGACAAATGAAGCAAAGTATAGAGGGCTGCCAACTTCCTACTGAATTAATCATCATTGCCACTCAAAGGGCTAATAATGACAAAGTGACCAGGCATGTCCCCTCCTCTCTGCTTTCTGTCCGCAGCATAGAGCCCACAATTATGGAAGTCATCCCGTCTTGGAGGGAAATGGTCAATTATCTTTGAACAGAACAAAACTAGCCAGCTTCTAAGATGTCCATTAAACACACAAAAGCAGCTATTTCCCCCAGCAGCAAACAATGTTTAAGGGCTGTTTGCATGCATAGATTTTGTTAGAGTTTGTGTGTGAGCTGCACCCGTAACATTCTTTGATGCATGCATCAGTTGATCAACAGCAAGGCTTAATTGTGTGGGCGTTGGAATGGCCAGGTGGAAGCTCTTAGTTTGTTAGCAGTAAACTAATTTTGGTTTTACTGGAAACTGTTTAAACATAGCATTACTACAAGTCTCATATAATTGTCCTTGTGCTGTAATAATCTTTTCAATGTTATAAACAAGCCTGTTAGCAAAGAGAGAGATAAAGAAAGAGACTATTTTTGGGCAGTTGTTTGCTTGGAGAAGCTTTTGCTTATTCTGAGGCAGCTTGTTCCCAGGAGTTCAGAGCAGAGCCTCGCTGCAGTTTTGCTTTTGTTTTGTTGTCTTCGGGATCTGTAGTTGAGAGGGAGTTCAGTGCCCCTCTTCTGTTCTCATAGTTACTTGAACAAAATTTCTTCCACCACCTTCCTTAAACAGAGTAATTTTTGAACCAATAAAGGGCTGGGTTGTGTAGTGGGGAAGGAAATTGCAATCATTTGTTGTGACTTTTTTGTGGGCCTTTTTGTGTGTTGCTCCGCTGTCTCTGTGGAGTGTCCCATGAAAGGGTATTCTTTTAGTATTCACTCAGCCTATTTACTTTGCTGCAGATGGGAACAGTGGGGAAATGGCATTTCCTCTGCATGAACCAGGGATTTGTCTAAGCAGTACTCAATCTAAACCTGCTTATCTTTTTGCTAAACATTCTGGCTTTTATTTATGTTATGTAAGAATCAAAAAAATGTCATTACATTGTATTAAAAAAAACAATCCCTTCCCACCAGTTCTAATGACATAGTATCTGAAGTTTTATTATAAAAATACTAGATGACAGTACTACTTAGAACCAGTTTAATGCCAAAGTCCTAAATGCTTAATGACATTTTCAAGGTTATTTAATGCTTGTTACTTTACTATGATGAGAGTTCAACAGGTTAACATGCTGACGCATCAGCATATATGCTTGGTGTTTTAATGTGCTGCTCTGACCCAAGCTGTTTTTATTTAAAGCTTCTGGCTACCGCTCATGTTTCAGACACTCTCAATTTCCTAACCTCTCACTTTCATTCCCCTCCTGTCCTCTTTGCTCCTCCCCTCTGTTCCCCTCTTGTCACAGGTATGGCCTCGCAAGTGCAAGTGTTCTCCCCTCACACTCTCCAATCAAGTGCCTTCTTTAGCGTGAAGAAACTGAAGGTGGAGCAGAGTTGTAACTGGGATATGACAGGGTACGGCACACACAGCAAAGTCTATAGCCACAACAGCAGCAAGAACTTGTCAGCCGCCAGTGGCCCCCTAGGCATCAACAGCTCCCTGCAGGTCGCCAGCTCCACCCTGCCCTACGAGCAGGCACTCATCTTCCCAGCCAGCGCCGGCCACATTGTGGTCGCTTCAGCCAGCAGCACTTCGGGGGCCGTGGGGTCTCTGCTGGGCAGCGGGGGTGGAGGCAGCAGCAGCAACAGCAGTGGAGGTGGCGGCGGCGGCAGTGGTTTGGGTGGCGGAGTTGGTGTTCACAACTTGACACGCCGCAGCACGGTCAGTCTCCTAGATACCTACCAGCGATGCGGTCTTAAACGCAAGAGTGAGGAGCTTGACAACAACAGCAGTGTGCAGATCATTGAGGAACACGGCCCACCGATGATCCAAAACGGAGCAGCCAGTGGAGCCACGGTGGCCACAGTGGCCACTGCCACCTCTACGGCAACATCCAAGAACAGCGGCTCCAACAGTGAGGGGGACTACCAGCTGGTGCAACATGAGGTGCTCTGCTCCATGACCAACACCTACGAAGTGCTGGAATTCTTGGGCAGAGGAACCTTTGGGCAGGTGGTTAAGTGCTGGAAGAGGGGCACCAACGAGATTGTAGCAATCAAGATCTTAAAAAACCATCCGTCATATGCGCGGCAGGGTCAGATTGAGGTCAGCATTCTGGCGCGTCTCAGCACGGAGAGTGCGGATGACTACAACTTTGTGAGGGCCTATGAGTGCTTCCAGCACAAGAACCACACGTGCCTGGTATTTGAGATGCTGGAGCAGAACCTGTACGACTTCCTCAAGCAGAACAAGTTCAGCCCTCTGCCGCTCAAATACATCAGACCCGTGCTACAGCAAGTGGCCACAGCGCTAATGAAACTGAAGAGCCTGGGGCTGATCCACGCTGACCTCAAGCCAGAGAACATCATGCTTGTGGACCCGTCTCGACAGCCCTACAGGGTCAAAGTCATTGACTTTGGCTCAGCCAGCCATGTGTCCAAAGCAGTCTGCTCCACTTATCTACAGTCCAGATACTACAGGTAAGAGCTGCAGCTTTTAAAAAATAATTACTTAGTTATGAAATGCATATGAAACATATTTATTATTATACAATGCAGTTGCAAAGAGGAAATAGCCCAAAGACAAAAAGACACGTCCCTCTCTTTGATCCTGTTCGTGCTGTTTGGATGATTGTTGTGCTTTCTGCATCTTGTTTGATTTATCCTTGATTTAATAGGAATGTTTTCCTAGTTGTGCTGATTATTTGGCCAAACACCTAGATTTGCTGCCAGTCTTCTGAGCCGCTGCTGAAGTTCTCTCTCTTTACTCCCATTCTGCCTTTCCTGTTAGCTTGTTTACCCTCGTAGTCAACCCCCCTTCCAATGTGGGATAGGACAGTAAAACTCAAAGGCATGCTGAGTAGCCAGGTGCTTATTGTGTTTAATGTGATAAAAAAGCGCATGTTTTGGTGTTACTTTGAACATTATCAAAGGCCTGTTTAGTTCCTCAAAAACTTGGTGAAGCTCCTGTAAAGACTCAACAGACCACGGGACATATTTGAAGCAATGACATTTTGTTGTGTCATTGAGAGTGTTTTCTTCCTGTTTTTTTTATAGAAGGTTTTTAAAAAGATCTCAGAGAAACTGCCTCATTGAAGAAGGGCACCAAGCATGTGGGGTGGCAGCCTGCCCACAGGCTTCTATTCACCCCTCTCGTCCCCAGGCCCCCGGACCCTCAGCCCACCATCACTATGGCTGGCTCCCATTTCCCCCGGGATAGAGATGAGGGGTCAGGCTGAGTTCTCCTGTAATATGTGCCTGTAATCCACACCAGTGGGCCCAGCATTAGAACCAGATGAGTCTTTGGGAAGGCCTTTCTTTCTTCTACCAGTAATTCTTAAACAGTCTTTTTCGCCCATAGCAAACCGTGTGTTTAGGTTTCAGCAGAGGCAGCGTTGGGGGAACTGTGCGAGAAATCAAACAGTGTCCATGTCCGTACAGAGAGAAGCTTTGTTTGGGACTCAGGCCTGGTGCAGGGGCTGGGGCTGAGGGAAGAACAGGTGTGTGTATGGTACCACACACGTAAACACACACACAGTCACACACATAGACCCACACATGCATGCCAGGTGGTGGCTCTGCAACTGCGCATAGTGCAGACTCTGTCAAGTGAAATTTGTGGTCCCCTTTTGTGGATTCTGTTGATAGAGTTTGGCTTTTATATCTTGACAGTTTATCACTGGGGTTTTAAATATGCTACATTGAAGAGCATTGTTTCTTGTTCAAACAGGAAGCTGGCAAGGCTTACAGCAGAGGGAACTGAGAGTGAACAGAAATGAGATTCATACTGTTGCATTCAAAAGATAAATAAACTTTAAGCTCAGAAATCCTCATGTCATATCATATCATATTTGAAAGGTGTATTATTTTATCTGAGCTATAGTGTTTATTGAACTATATTGTATAAACACTTCTCCCCAACTGTCTCTTAAATCTACAGTATATTAAGATCCCTGTATTGGAATTGGATTGTACGTGTCAACAGGGCAGTGCTGTTCAAGTAGCTCATCCTGAAGTAAACACCACAAGTAGCCTGTTGTTGTTACTCCTGGGCTGTAAGTCAACAAGCAGACTATAAAATGTTCCTGTTTGTTTTCTCGGGGAGTGACGAGTGAAGGAGAAAGGAGAGATCATCCCTTCATTTCCTCTTGGCAGCTCAGGAAGGGAAAGAAAGGGTGACATTGACCAGAAAATTAGCCACCAACCACCAAAACCTAGACCAGGGACTTGGTGACCCTGGTTTGAGGCATTGGGAGTGGTGTGTGTGTGTGTGTATGTGTCACAGGGATTTCTGTGGTGCATAATCTCATACATGTAGTGTATGTCAACAACAAGACTGGGTGCACTTTGCCAGGACTCATTGTGAGGAATGAGGCAAGTGTTACAATTCAGTTCAAAGAGTTAGCTCATGGGAGATGAGCACTACGGGTGTCTTAGCATTGCATGCACTTGGGGCAGCAAACAAACTTTGGCTGTGGGTAGAGTTCATGGTGAGTTCAAAAGCTTAGAGGAGAACATCAAACCATCTTTGATGATTTCAGATAAGAAGATAGCAGGATAGTTTCTGTTCTACAGACGGTAGGGTAGAGATTACACATAGGTGTGATTTGCCAGCACCAACCTGCTGGCTCTGTGTTACTCAATATCCTCGACAATAGCACCCCCCCCCCCCTTTTACCCCCCCCCAATAGGTTTGTCTTGTCTTAATGCACTTAGGTTTTTCTCAACAAGTTTCTGATTGATGTGGACACAACGTGTTTGTCTTTCTTTCCTCCTTTTTTCAATCTTTCCAGAGATACGACTGAAGAAAGAGTCATCTTAAGCCGACATTATAACTACAAAGCCATTATCATGTGCTTTTGCTCACATCCATCTGGATGTGCTGCTGATGTCGTATGTGCTGTAAGAGCCTTGCAAATGACTTATGGATTTTCCACAAGGTTGACTCATGCAAATAAAACACCAGTATTCAAGGTAAACAAATGATGTGCTATTTGCAAGAACAGCTCTCAGGGTGCTTAGAGTTTCAACTTTGTATGCTTCAGTGCTTAACGAATACAGGCTCATGTAGCTGAGCTCATCTATCCTTGTCAAATAGGCCTGTCTGTAGCACATCTACACTTGGTGCCACTATACTTGAATACAGTCTCCCTACAATCGTCTACATGTATTATTACCTTTAGGTCTCTGTATTCTGTGTCTCTCTGTCCTGTTCTTAATTATTGTGTGGTGTTTATGCCCTGATTACATCAACTTGTGACCTAACCCTGGTCCTACTTCTTTTATCCTCCTCTCCCTTCCTGCTCCTCTTCTCCCCCCTTGCCTATAGCTAATGATGTAACAGGTAAGCCGGCTAGTCAAGCTTACTCTGTGCCAGATAAAGGGATTATAGTCTCGTCCCAGTTGGGTATGTTTGTCCTATTTATCTCATCAGGTAAAGGCCATTAGATGGGTGGAATGCAGCAAGACATTTTTTAAGTTAATGTAAAGCTTCCTGAGGCAGTGCAGCTGGCAGGAGCAGGGCCTTGTGGTTGCAGCTAGTATGGAAAGGGAGGTCTAACATGCAGAAAGAGGCAGGGATGTTGGGAGGACACACTGTCTCACCCTACATGACTGACTGATCTGCTGAATTGTCCAAAGGTCGTTAGGCATGGTGTCTCCAAACGACTGCTCTATTTCCATGTCTTTGTTCAATCTGCATGGACATTGAACTGACACTGTTGTCTGGTCCATCGCTGCAACTTTCAGACACAACTACAGTACCAACTGTAGTTAGCCTAACTAGGGATCCCAGTTCTGGAAACTTTGGATAATACTCCAAACAGTCAGCTGTTTTCATAGGGATGCTTTCTTTGGTAGAATGTAGTTCCAAAGAAAACCATTCACAGCATTATCCAGAGTTACAGGAACATTGTATCTGTTGAATTTTTAATTGCTTTGAGGGCCACAACACAATTTTGTACTAGGCTGCAATCTCAGAGACAAATATTTAAAAACCTGAGCAAATATAACCCAAACTATCTGCATGAGTTCCTCAGTGGCTTGCCCAGTTGCCACAAGACAGAGGGACAAAGAAAGAGACAGAGCAATTTCCTTTTGTAATTAAACATGTTAATTTTAACAACCCGGAAGCCTGAAGCTGTACTGCACATACTGCACACATGTCAGCACCTGCCAGCTTGTACGAACATGCACACATCACAGACTTCATACTTACAGATGCATGAGTAACTTATGTGATATATTATTCTACAGTAGTAGAGCCAGATGAATTAGACTTTGTGGGTGAAAAGAAAATGAGTCAACAGTGTCTGAGAAGGAGGAATGGGCTTGTTGATGCCACCAGTTATTTCGTGGCCAGTGTCTATGTATGCTCAGTGCTATCAGTGTAAAGCAAAAGGCCTCTGGCAGAAGAGATCGTAATGCATCCAGATGGAAACTTCACAAAAAGCAAATTTTCTCATTCTACTTTTAGAGCCCATATTTTTATTTACGTTGGCAGTAAAGATGGGTGTAGCTGATGCTACAGCAGGATCTCTGACACCGCTTGAATTACGCGTAGCCTTATTAACTGATGAAATATGTATCTGTCTCCATCAGGGGTGGCGCAGTCACTGCTCAGGCTGAGGCGGCTAAGTGTAAGATGAGCCCCTGCCCCACCTGTCTATCTGTCTCTTTATCTGTTGTGAGCATTGCACAACCAGACAGACAGGGCAGGCGTTCCGGCACATTTACCCTGCCTCCGTGCGAAACATCAAGGGGTGTTATAATGAATGAGGTTGCTATTAGTTACTGTTCTGTGAAGCGTGTGTTAAAGTGTGCATGTGTATGTGGCAGAGAGGGAGAGGAAGGTGGGTAAACGCCAGGATCAGGTTGCCACGGAGGAAAGATGAATTGAAAAAGGACATAAAGGGCAGGTGTTGTTTATGAGAAGATCCTCAAGAAAGTATCTTGAACAGGAAGGAGTATGGGGGAGAAGAGTGTAGAGGGACGGAGGTTGGGGTGTGAAGAGGGTCGTTGTTTTGCATTCCTCACCAGTACCTGGAACGAGCGTTCTCTTTCCCCCAAGCTGTGGCAGATTATTACTAATGCAAATGAGCTTTCATTAGGTTGAGCCTGATTGGGTGGCCGCTGTTGCATGTTGCTACTTTTTTTTTGCTGACTTTCTGGTTGGTTTGTTTTTTATTTAGCGTTATATTTCCAGCTTGTGACCACTTTGGGCCAGAGCTATCCTGTTGTTGTTGACTGCAGATGCTGAAATCATCAGCTATTATCAGTAACGAGCATATAAAAGAAAGACCCCTAAAATGACAATTACAGCTCCCTGTATTCACTACTGTGCTTTTTATGACATTCATAACACCTTAGTATGCATGACAGATACCTAATAACCTGTCTCTCATTTATAATTTGCCTCTGGGCAGCTCTTCCATGTGTCTCCACAGAGCAGCCGGCAAGCAGGAGACATGTAGCAGCTAAGCTAATTAACTACCGGTAGTCAAGCATATGCATCGGAAAATATACAGTAGTCAAGTGCTCACAGTCATTTTGGCAAATAATGAATATGATTATTTAACTCTTAAGGAAAAAGTGAACTTTACGCCCTAGTGGATGGATGCCCCTATCGATACACTCTGACAGGCTGCCCGGGTCGGTGTGTGTGGTGCATCTTTGTGTGTCAGTGCACACCTGCCGACAGAGCTTTCGAAGTTTCACCACATCGTTTCATCCAGGCTACTTGTCTTTGTTCTCCCTCGCAGTCTAATTTCCATACATTTCCCAGGATATTAAGCTGGCGGAAATTAAGCTGCCTTGATAAAAACGCAGCGAGCCGCCCACTTAAGCTCACTAAGGCTGCAATCTGTCTGCTCTTTATTGATTGGCTCATTTTGAAAAATAGGATTCTTCCTCACCTGAGCTTTTGTGGTGGTGAGCAAATGTTGCCAGCACCCAAGTAGAAACTTGTTCAACCTTACAGGTGTTTGGAGAGTTCCTGCATAACACCGCAGGCTAACTAAGAAAAATCATAAAGTGGAAGGTCATTAAAATGTCCTGACTCAACTGTAGGCCACAGAACAATGGAATTTTCTTCTTACTTAAGTCTGAAAATCATTAACTGGACAGGTGAATTTTTTCACAGCAGTAGTCTTATATTCATTTTCCAGCTAGCCACACATTTGTCTTTCTTTTCTGAATTGAAACACCAGTGGGTTGGCAGAATGATGGCTGCCATCAGCGGCTGACTGGCACAGGTGCCCCCGGGTCTAAATAAATCATGAAGGCTCCTGCTGATCCCCCCCCTTCCACCAATCCTGTATGCCCGCCATCCCTCCACAGGGAGCTCCAGAAAGGGGGTAGCCCCCACCACTGCGCGCGGCCTCGGCTCCTTCCCGCCCTTCTTCCCTTTCTCTTCTTTCCCACCTCCCCTCACCTTCCCTTCACCCCCCTCACCTCTTCCCTCCACTTACATGAATATTTAAAAGCTAACTCCAGAATGGAAAATATGCAGCAAGGGCAATGAAGACTTGCTAAAGAAAAAAAAGAAGAGAAATATTCATTTTGGGACCCTGAATTTACTTATTTAAGGTAGGTCATGGGAGCATTGATGACATTCAGAGTGGCACAATTATGGAGGGTGAGAGTTACAAAGACAGAGAAAAACAGAGACTATCAGCAACAGTCTGAAAGAGAGGCAGATAGAGGGCAGGAGAGACACTGAGAGACACTGATCCAAGCTATAGCTGTCCAGCTGGGGAGAGGATTGGGGGGGATTGGGGAGGCCAGGCAGGGACATGCAATTGGCTCTATGCTGGTTGTGTGTGTGTGTGTGTGTGTGTGTGTATGTGTGTGTGTGTGTGTGTGCGCGCGCGCGTGTTAGGACTGACTGCCACTGTGACAGAGAATGCCTGGTGTGCAGAGGCCCATGCAGGCTTCCCATGAAGTTTTCAACAGAACAAAACAGATGCATTTGTTTTCTCAATTGGAGGAATTTGCTAATGTGCATATACGAGGGTAAATAGTTTGGCTAATTTGCGGCAGGCAAGTGGGCAGAGCTGTCTGTCGCTCTGCCAGCCAGCTGGGGCCCCCTGTATAGAGAGAAATAGAGGCTTTGATGACCCCCCCATCCATCTCACTCTCTCTTCATTTAGTATCATCCCTGGCTCAACGTAATAACTTGATTTTCCGCTACCATTTTAACACATTTTTCCACTTGCTTTTATGTCCCGCCTCTCCTTCCCTTATAAATGTGTTCAGCGTGTTTGATAGAAGATGTTCGACAGCCCAGTGAAACATAGCTCGTATTCATGCTGACAGTTGTCGTTCTATAAAAATGTTGCTATTTTTCATTGCAGATGGCAGAATTAAATGAGGCCCTTTTCTTACCACAGGCTATTTTCAGCACCACTCATAAAGTCATAAATGTGACTTTCAGATTCCAATTATTAACGCCACACTTGGCTCGCATTTATTTCCAACAGGATCAGACATTTTTTATAAAAGATATTTTACTTTATTTCAGAGGGAAAATGGATATGAAAAGTAAAAAGTATCTCAGGTTTGAAGATACATGATATTTCCTGATTTACAGGACCATTTAAGGGTCAAAAAAAGGGTGGGAGGTTAAGAGATGTTTATGACTTGACATTTATCAACACAAAGGATTCAATGTGTCTATTATCATTGTGGAGTACTCTGGGGTGAAGTCTAACATAGCAATCTTGTTTCGATGTCATAAGAAAGGGCTGTTTCCACAGAATGTACGTCAGCGCCGTCATTCTTTTGTTGACCTTATATCTCAGTGAACTCCTCACATGTTGACATCTCTAGGGGTTATTTAGGATGAGCCAGAGGAGCTTTTCATAAAAATTGCTTTTTTGGAATATAAAGACCACTCATGATTCTGTTCAAGCAGCATGCTAGTCATAAAACAGGTCTGAAGCAAATCCTATTTCACCCAAGCTTGATAAATAATTTAAAATGACTAATAGCGCCTTGTGACAGAGAATGTATCGCTGTGGTGTATCAGATTGCAGTGGTTTTGGCCTGAGGCGTAATTTGTTTGGAAAAATAATTACTCCTGTATTGGATCCTGGTTAAATATTAAAAGGTTTAGGAATGATGCAGCATCCAAGGGGGTTTTAGTCTACCTCTGCCAAACCCATTGCTTTAGACATCAACACTGCCGACAGGCTGCCACAAAGAAGGAAAACTGCATTTTTTTTTGCTATTATTCAAACTGCTACATTGTTGCAAACTAATGAACTTCTCCTGTGTGCTTGGCCACCAAGCTTTGAAGACTAATCCCAGTGTTTTATGAGCGAGGCGCGTCGGATTGTCTGTTGAGTTCAGCTGGTTATTGGTGCACAAGCTGGGAGGCACCAAAGAACATTAAGATGCTATATATAAGTCCACAGAGGAAACAAAAAAGAAACATGTTCCAGTGAGATTGTAGATAACATAAATAAGAAAAAGCAGAAACACTACAATAAAAAATAAGAAAGAAAGAAGAAAAATTCAAGAACAAGAAGCAAATCACTATAAATGTGAACAATAGCTTCTCAACCATACCAGGTGTGTATGGGTGATTAAACACAAAGGTTATGTCCTGTCCCACTACATGTAAACGGTTTACTGTTCACATCCTCATACCACCTAATGGCCCTGTAGGACTGATTGATTTACAGCTTATTGGGAAGGTTTATGCACATAAACGTGCATATACAGTAAACAAGTACAGTACAAATGTGGCACCAGATGTGCCCCTGAGCTAAGAGAACTGGCATGTGTGTGTTATCAGCATGAACTGGACATAACTCACATCACCCCTTTAAACACAGCAGGGACATCAGGGAGGCAGCGACACCACGATGCAGTCTTTCATTACAGCCAGAATCTATAAATCATCAAACAGATGGCTTCTTTTTTAAACAAAGACTGTTGTCGTCCAGAGGTGAAGGAGTCTCAGCGTATCAGCCAACTTCAAGCTCAAACCGCTTGGACAACTGAGGCAGGATCTGGAAAGATGAAACTTGTGCTGCCTTATTAAAAACTCTTACTATAACTGTGTGCTCCAGATGTCATCTTTCCAGATCCTGCCACAGTGTTGTCCCTGTACCCAGCAGGAGGGAAGGGAATTTTCTCCCCTCTTTGGTTCTATTTATGATGGCGTTTCCATATACACACAGGCTTCAAGCAGACTCTACTTAACATCCTTGAAGCAGAGGTCGTCCACCAACACTACACTTGCACTTCTCACAATATTCATGACCAACTAAGATTTACATGAAAGTGGATACAGAAGGTTTTCTGTATGTTTTGCATTGGAGGCTTCAACACCCTAAGCAGAAATCAAGGCTGTACACTCAGTATAGACATATTACCCAAATACATTAACACGCAACCCTGGATCCTGCACAAGCTGCTTTCAGCAAACTACAGCATAATACTTTCATTTGAGCAGGAAATACATTTAACATCAATGACTTAAATAAAACATCCTATCCTAAGGCTATACAAACCTTTTCTACCATTTTTCTACTTGAGCTTTTTGTCGAAATGAATGAAGAACATTAACACACATCATTTCACATGAGTTCTAAAAAGAGTCTCTGTTGCGACCATCGCCATAGCAACCATGGCTCTTGTTCCAAAATTGTCCGTTTGCCTCTGAAGGTGCAACACCTGAACTAGACCGGGGCTGTTTTTATCTGCCTGCCTGCCCCAACCGACAGCTGTGTACTTTAGGGACAGGGAGGGCCCTTGAGCCACACTCTCATCTTGCTGCTATTGTTTGCCCAGGTGGGCCAGGTCGCCCTGTATGCCCCCCCCCCCCACCCCCGCCCAGCTCTTCCTTTCCTCCTTTTCACTATCTCATTCCCTCTCTCGCTCTTGCTCTCTTCCTCCCTCACTTCTCTCTGCCTTTGTTCCACAGGGACCTGTGGTCCAACTGAAGCTCTCGGTTACACAAAGAAACCAAATTGGCTTTCATCTGCAGCCTCTTACCAGCTGTGTGCATTGTGCGTTTGTGCTCCCTCTCAGCGCAGAAAAAGTATAGATTTGACCTATGACACTGTTATTATTATTGGCTTTAAGTCATAGCTCTCCTTGCAGGGACGCTTTCTCCTCTGACAAGTCCAGAGTAGATTTCTTATTTCTTATTAAAGTCTTTGGCATGACTTTGCTGTTAGCAGTGCTGTTAAATATGCTTCAATATTTCTTCTTTTGAAGCAGGTATTAAATGCAAAAATAGGATGATGGTGAGAAGCTCCCAGAAGCCCATTCTTCACTTCCAGTATGTATGGGTCAGTTTGTGTGCCGAGCTCTTTACATAACACACGTAGGTGCTGGAGGAGCACAAACCCCCCCAAAGGTCCCACACTAACCCTGTTGCTCACAGTGTCACCATGGTGACAATAAGCCTTCAAGTCAGACACAAAGATGAGGTTTTTAAGTGTGTTCATTCACCATTCATTCTGAGTGTGTCTTTGAGAGAGAGAGGAAGAAGCAGAGATGGCCCATTTAGCATACCCAGAGTTTCTGGCCTTGTACACAGCACTGCTCAGGGTACAGAGAAGAACAGCTGAGAAAACAGCAGGGAACTTTCATTAGTGATCCCTGTCCCATGTCCCCTTTCCCCCTCTTTGCTTCTTTTTACAACTTTCCATCCATCGTCATCCTCCCTTGACCTCCCACCCTCCTTCTCTCCCATGTCCTCCTACTTCTGCCCATCCCTACCTTCCTCTCTCCATTTCCTTTATCCTGACCTCTGTCCCTCAAGCAAATTGTCCTGACATTTCAATCATCACGTCCTGAAGCCATATACAATCACAGAGTCTAATCCTTCTCAGCTGGCCATAAGAGCAGAGAACTTTGATATATGTGCCAGTAGCATATTTCTGTATACAGTTGTTGAATGTCTGATCTGGAGCTTTGCATGAGTATATTTCAACATTCAACAGAGCCTGGACAAGTGAGATGCATTAAATATAAAGAATAGAATAAGAAGTATCTAACTGAAATCCTTTAATATGCCCATGTACAGAACATCTGCATGCTATGTGGCATAGAGGAGCTTTGCAAAAGGTGTAAATATACCGTTCTTTCCTCCTTTTAGCACAGTAAACAGGTGGTTAAGAGAAAAGTAGGTCAACTACTTTATTTTGCCTTCTTTTGTACAGGTGTGTGTGTGTGTATCTGTGTGCTAACAGGTGTCCTTCTGTCAGATATCTGTACCCACAAGCATCACAGACACCCATGCTGCCAACGGAGTTAACTCTGCTGCTCTTGAATCAGTCAGAGGCAAGCGTATACCGCAGGAGGAGAGAGTTTTACTCCTTGAACTCATCTGCACGTCTTTTTGCTCGAGTCCCCCTCTTTGAATCGTCAACTAATGCCAGTATCAGTTAAAAAAACCCTCTGCTTGTTTGTTTGTCTGTCCGTCTGTCTGTCTGTTTTGTTTGCCTTTTCTTCACGCAAGCAGGGGGAAAAAGAAGGTGAATTTATGACTAAGTGCAGTGAATCATGAATGAGTTGAGGAGAGTGTTGGTGCATTGGAGAGGCTCAGTGTGATGCACCAGCTACCTGTCACATATCTGTCTCCTCTTTGTTTTCCGCACACAAGAAAAGCTTCTCCCTCACCTTCACAAGCTCTACCAACTCCTGATTTATGAAAAGAAGCCATTTTGTTGGTGCTAATTGCATAAAGGCTGTTGTGTCATAACAGCCCTTTTAGATATGGTGCAGACAGCTGAAGCAGGGCTGACCCTGGACCAGAGCAAATCATTGGTCATGAATGTTGAGCCTCTGTACAAGAGACGATGACTCTCTATTTGCTCTCACCACATGAACCCAGTTTTGAAAGGTTTATTTTACAGCAAGTTATGTAAAGAATATATAAGGATTTATAGATTATTTCTGCCCGAAACACAGGAAAGAAACTGTTTGCTGAAACAACCACCAAGTAAGGACAGCAGCATGCTCCAACACACCTCCCGCCTCCTTTCCCATTGTTAATCTGGGAGTGAGAAGTGCTATTTGCATTACAAGGTTCCTGTGGAGCAGAATAAAACACAGACACAACTGTGAGCAAAACGAACACTCTTAGGGTGGCCCTGTGCTAATTGCGACCGGGGTGCATTTACTGATTATAGTTAAGTGCTCCAAAAGGGTCCCCTGCTCTCCGTTACATTGACCCACTCCCTCCCCTGGTGGTTATGGTCAATAGCAGGCCTGTTGAGATGCCTTTCCACTGAGGGAAGAAAACAGGGTCCAATCGTGCCTGTCTCCTCGCTTCATCTCCCGAAGCACATGGGAAAGGAAAAAGGGAGGGAGGAAGCGCTGGTTTTACCACAGTTTATAACAAGGTGAACAATGGAGTAGGGAAATCAGGAAGCAGCAGGCTGCTATTTTTTTATAATTGAGAAGCCTGGTGAAGTAAATCTTGAAAAAAAAATACAAATACAAAATTGGATCTGCAGAGGCAGATTTTTAGTTTTAACAATGACTGAAAGGAGATTCAACCCATTTTCGTTCTTTTCATTTGCGTCTTTTTTGTGAGTGCATGTGCAGCTCATGCCTATTCAGGTTGCTTGTAAAAACATGCAAGTGTGGTCAAATGGAAATGAATGGAATGCAAAGTGGGATGTAAATGTAGTTGCAGATGGGGGGAATTAAATCCTTGCTACAGAAACCCATGAAGGCTGCATGCTTGGACGGGACCAGGTCAGTGTTTTGTATTCCCTCTCTTCCCTGCGCTGTAACAGGAGGCCCCGCAGTGGGAGAGCAGGCTGGGGGTGATATAACAGCCACTGGATCACACAGGCTTTGATCTCCCCTCTGGGTTTCTGAGCATCTATGGGATAGACTTTAGGCCTACTGATGAGGAGGTGGAGATCTCACACCCCCTCTAGTGCCGGCTAGCTAGCAGGTCTCTCCTTTTTTTTTTTTACCACACACAGCATATCTTTAACCTGGGTGTCAGTGTGATAGTTTCTTCTTGAAGGCACTGGTGGGTTTGTTTGCAATTCTCTTCATTCATTTGACATTATAGACTGATACAAAAAGTCAACTCACTCTGCTTTCTTTATTGTTCGTCTTGATGCCCATAGCTGACCCACACGCAAAGAGAAACATTCTGGTTGAGCTAAATAGGCCATCCCTTACTCCGTCTCTCTTAAGGAGTTATTTCTTTCAAAATGTTTTTCTCTGAGGGGGTTTGAGTCTTACAGCAGGTCTAGTGTTTTACGTAACTCCAGCACAGTGATGTAATTCCTTCTCCCCCTGAATGCTGGTGTCAGAAACACTGGGCTGTGTCCCTCTTGCCATTCAGTCTGCCCTTGTGTCATAATCTCTCTCATGGCTGGCCTGATCCTGCTCCAATTTATGTAATTAACTGATGTCACTGCTCTGGATTGCTTGCAAACACTGTATCACTGCAGCCCTGATTTCCCTAAAAGTAACAAATCCTTCAGGACCTGTGGTCTATTAAGGCTGTTATTCACATAGCTTACAGTTATATGAGGGGGAATATTAAAAGTCAGAAAATAACAAGCCCCATTACATAAACATGGAGAAGCAATTGGGGTAGAAAAAAGTTTATTTTATTATAGGAGCTAGCAAAATTACTACATGCCAATTAGAGAGTGAGTGTTTTATGAGTTTTGCTTGCTGACATAGAGGGATTCGTGCATATGTGTGTATGTCCTTGTGCGTGTGTGCAAATGGGTGCATGGAGTGAGAAAGGGGTTAGCCTTGTGTGACTAATACAACACGCAACATGTGCTTTTCGAGCACAAAAACTAACAAGAGAACATAACAGGCAGGCCCTGTTAAAAAAAAGGTCCTATCATAGCTGAATGGGACTCATTTTGTTTGTGTACATGGCTGGCTGTTTGCACTCCTGTATGCACATCTGTGTGTACAAGCACAAACAAACATCCAACTGTGCTGGATGATTAGATTTCCAGGGCATGGTCAGTGGCTCATATGAGTTCATGCATCCATACAGTGTGAGGGAAGGCAGACTTTCTGGCAAGCAAGCAGATCTGACCTACAAACAGTCAGACAAACATATAGACAGACATTAAAACCAGATAGACTAGACAGACAGACAGACTGGCAATCTAGCAGATTGGTAAGAAATAGACAAATAGACCTACAGACAGATAGAGAGCAATGTCTGGCTGCAGGGAGAGACAGGCCCTTTGAATGAACATTTAGGTTAGACAGACTGGGTGAATGTGTCAGGCTTGCCACTTCCCTCAGACATAGATCAAACATAGAACCAGCCGTCCAGGACACATGACATCACTCAAGGCCCAATGTCGACTCTCCTGAATGGTGCAGGGACTCTGCCTCCCGCCCCTGGAGGGAAGGAGATCCAAGGACGTCTTCTGAAGTTTCCATGGTTGCATATCTCAGCTAGATCCAGCCTTGTTTGTTTCGCCTGCAACATGCTCCACTGCACCGACCCACATTAATAAAGTGCTTGCAGATGTAACCCTTAGGTGGCCAGCTAGACGCACCATTTGTTCCCCACTCTTATTTTATCACTGGCGTGACATTTAGGCTAACATGATGGGAAATTAGGTCGGTTTGTGTTTCCCGTGTCCCATGCACCATGCCTGATGATAATGAGGGGGAAGAAGGCCAGAGGAGAGGGGTGGGGTCAATATGCTAATAGTGGGTGTACATTTTGATGCCTCACCACCAGCATGGAGTGGTTTGGAGAGACGGGCTATCATTCTCCCCCTAAGATCCCCTCATGATCCCCCGGCGTCTCGAGCCAGCTCAGTCCGCCCACCAAACCTGAGTTGAGTCCGCAT
>JAVQJL010051888.1:0-12488 GCA_036024295.1 Nannoperca obscura
CACAGTCAACCATCTTTGTGATACCTGAACACGAAGCCTGAATTAATCCAACAGACAGCTAGCCCACTGACCTCACTCTGTAATTAAGGCCACTGGACAGTTGTATGATTGTCAGTTGAGAAACACAGAACCGTTCCGTGTAATTTACATGGTCAAAACAATGCAGATTGGACCTTTAGTTAATATACAAATCTAACCAATGCCTATTCACTGGCATCATTAAATGCTTATGAAGAGTCTACGAAGAGTTTTGCTATTAGAAGTATTTTTTTTTTTAATTTTACTTAAATGTTCTTTTTTTAAAGCAATATGGTCCATTGAGCTGTGGCCCATCTTTTGTCAAAAGCTTTCTCATTTTTTATAATAGACACATCAGACCAACTTTACATTAATCTGGGCCTCCTCTCATTATACACACAACTTCCAGTTTTGATAGAATTCTCAGGCAATATAGTGCAGTGCAATTCTGACATCTCTTTTCCTACTTTTAAAACCTCCTCTTTTATTCCCACTGTTAATGCCCACCCAGAAAAATAACAGCTATACAGGTTTTATTTTGATTCAGAATAGACTGACTTGTTCCTGTTTTGTAGGTGGGGTTCAGATACAAGTCATCCAATACATGTATTATTTGATCAATGTAGGTACATGGTTCAAATATCATGTTAAGTTGTTGACATCTAAACTTAGACATGCACTTTTAAGCAGTATAAATGGCAGTAGAAAACAATTTAACAGTTTAAACTCTTTATCTCTAAATACACAAATACAGATTTGCATTGCACACCTAATTTATAAATGATTGATTTGTTTTGTATCTTCTTTGTGAGAAAGATTGACAAGTCTTTAAGTACAGGGACAAACACTATGCAACAACTGTATTAAAATTATTCATTTCAGGTTCTGCTAAAGGGTTGCAAATACAGTAATACAGAGTTTCAGTTGTGTTCAGTTCATAAACACACAAAATACAGATTCTTCATTTATAAGTGAAACTGTTAATGGGATTTGATTTTAGGTTTAAACACATTAATCAAATCCCATTAAGACAATTGTGTTATTTAGTCAAATTCCAAACACAAAAATATGTGGTTCGTCTGCGTTTGCAATTTCAAAGGAAGCTCCAATTGAAGGCCTGTATGAAAGCCCTCATAGCGTGATAACAGCACACAGACAGCTACATCTGCACAAATAAGACAAAAAAGAACATTGTCATTCTAAAAACACCCACACAGGTTGAAATGCACCCCTAAATGTGCTGACAAGAGTCAGTGCTATTTGCAACTTATTTAAATTAAGTAGAATATGCAGAAATCTGCCGCTAAATGCACCCCTTTTTATTCAAATTAGCCTAATTGCAAACACCAGCACTAACAGCCGCACACAGAGCGAAAATGTTAGCATCTTCAGAGAGCTGGTGGTAATGGAAGCACATTTATTTAAAAGGAAATGCCGGTATATTTAAACATGGGTCCTATTTTTACAAATGTGGGGGTCAAAACGGTTAATACTTACCATTATTTTTGGAATTGGTTCAGTAGATCACCATCGGCGAACGGGTTGCAATTGTGCCCGTGAAAAGCATGTCCACTGAAAGTGCTGGTTATTGGCACAGACAGTCTCAGACTGTTATTCTAAGTGTCTGACAACATTATGGAAAGGATCCCAACAGAGACAGACCGTTTTGTTAAAGAGGAAGATCCTTTCGTCTTTCTGCAACAAGTCAACCTCTTGTGAGATTTCAGAGTGAGACTTTTCCTTGAGCGAAACTTTCTGTTTCTGGTTAAACCAACTCTTATTCTTTAACAAACGTCTTTCTCTTTAAGGATACGTTCAAAGATGCCAGTGGAGGCGATCGACTGGACCAATTCCAAAACTGATTGTAAGTATTAGTCATTATTACCTCAAAAATCAAACAAACCAACCCCCCCACCCCCCACCCCCAAGTTTCCCTTTAAGTCATGTCCAGAATTTCCACTAATTGTAGCCAGACGATGTCATAGTTGTGCCAGACGTACTCATGAGTGAATATTTGAAAGGAGAATATCACTTTTTCATTGTAGAAAATTTCAGCTTTCTTCTTCTCTCTGCCATTGTCCTGCATACTGTGTTCTTGGTGCAAAGCCACCATTTACAACCTATTTTGCCGTTGTTTTGCATCTGATTGCGATTATCCATGTGGCAAATTGCACTCAGCTGCAAAACTTTATGGGCGTGTTTGCACTGCAATGTCTTTAGCGCAACATCTTTTGTGAATCAGACCCTGAGACGGGGCAGATAGTGGTTACAAGTGATGCACATTTCATAGTGCTATCAGTGACCGCAATCCATTCTTTGTGAATTCCCCAGAGAGTATTTTCACACAGCCTGTGCTCTACTGTGCTCTGCACACCGTGGGATGAGAGGAGCATTTTGTCAGCTTACACTGTAATTTGCTTGGATAGTTTCATTTCCATCACATCCTCCACGTTGCATTTCACTTTTTTCTGTATCTGCCAGTAAAATGCATTTTTTTTTCTCATGGCAGGGTTGTCTTATATCTTCTCAGCTAATCAATGTTCACATTTTATTGTTTACTTTGTCGTGATTAATTCACTTTCACACTTTGTGCGCTGCTAAGGAAAGGTTACAGGCGTGAGGGAAATATATTTTAAAGCTTACCAAAGCTGCGACTGTGTTTACAATAAAATGGAACTGGCAAGTAATTAATACAGTAATCATTGTGTTCTCAGTAGTTAGTTTACATACCACATGAAAATCAAAAGTGTTTGTATCATAGTTTACAAAACCTGTATAGACATGTAATTTGCATAAACATTAACATTGTTTGTTTGTTTCTGCCTATTCTGCTGCCCCCAGGTGGCCAATAAAACCAATGAGGGCAGCTTTTTTAGTTAAGGTTTTAAAGGATAGTGGTGGAGTTTGTTTGACTGTTTTAGCTAGAAATCACATGTCTTACATCACAGCTAACCATTATGCACTCACTGTTATTATTTTTCCTGCATTAATTTCCATACTGTATGAAAATATATCAGCAGACTGTTAAACCTTGCTTGAGTTGTGTAATCCATTACAGTGATACTCATATCTGCTTTTCAATTATCATTTCAACCATGTTGTATATATTTAGGGAACTTTGACAAAAACAAAACATGACATATATTTACTGTACTGTAATTGATTACTGAGCTCAAGATAGTTTAACACTTTAATTAAATAAATGAAAAAAGCAGAAACATTTTAAAAAACTCAAAAACACATTTCTAGAACATGATTGTACTTAACACAATTGGAATTAATTTATCTTTCTATTAAACACTTTATTTATGGCATATATTGGGGACACACCACACTCACACACAACTTAACTTCTAACATTTAGAGGCTGGAAGTAAATGGCCCCAGCTGTTCTGACAACCAGTGCTGACTGATGGCTGTCATTTAACAAGATGTCTCAGCAGGTTGTCCATGTTCCACAGCTGTCATCCACTACTGGAATTAGAGTGGGGTAATTAATGTGGGCAAAGGAAACACCAGTAATCGCTTCAATGAATGCTTTAGTAGTCATAGAAACACACCTGAAGGCTGCTGTTAACATGTAAAGTGCGAGGAAATGGTTTTCTTTTTTTCCCTAGTAAAATCTAAAAACATAATCTAAACTGAATTAAAACTTGTTGAGGACGAACAGAGCTACTGTACAGCCATTCCATTACTCCAATACATGATGTAGCCTAATGGAGTGTGAGTTGGTATTCATCAGCTGTCATTTCATCTTGGCAGCAGGCCTGAAGTGAACCTATTGGGCATAAATCATTTTTCATTTATCAAACTAGGCTTTATGTCGTCTTAACGTGCAGGCAGGACTGTCCTTCAATTCAAAGTGGGATCTGGTTCAGTGTGTGTGCTCCACCTCTGATACAGTTTGACTGATTACTTATTTATTGTGTAATTGATCAATACTGGAGTGCTTGTTTGTGGATGGGAAATAGTCTGAGTTGACTTAATGAGTGAATGAATTTAAAGAATGTTGCCTCCTGATTATTAACTGTGAAAACATTTCCCCCTCAGGGAGTTAGTTATGAATGTTTGCTGTAATATTTAATTGGTTTGTCTGTGTATGGACAATTCTTATTGTTCTGTTCTCGTTCATGCCTCATTATGTTATGAAAGAAACACTACATGTTGTTTTTGCAAGTCTGAACCAATGAAAGTTTATTTCTGCCTATCTTAATAATGAGCTTTATTAATTAATTTTTTGGGGAAAAATGTCTCCTTAAAGATTACTATGGGCCTGCGTCCACACAGCGTTTCTTTACTGGCAGGGCACCTGTGCCATGAGAAAAACGTTGCATGTGGGTTTTGTTTCTATGAAAACAATATCTTAATGCTGTGTTAGGGGGTTGACTACACAGCTAACAACACTCTTACTACGCGTAGGGTGAAAAGCACAACACTCACCAGCAACATTCCGTGTCCGGCCGGTCAGGAAGTTTCTCTTGGTTACCATGGTGATGAGGACCTTCTAATACTGAAAAAGCTCTAGTGACCAGCGCTGTTCTGAAAAGTTCTGAGATTTTCAACTGGAAGCGTCAGAGTAGTCGCATAAAAAAGGCTCTGATAAAGATACTGGTTGCAGAGCTTTTTCTCTAGGCAGCCGCATACACTCTACTCATTGGGAACAATTGAAAATAGACTGTGTGGACGCAGACACTTACGCACATAAAAATCTACTGAGGTTTGGATAGAGTGAGATATTGTGTATTTGTTTTGTAACACACATCGCTATTTAAGTATTTTGCTTTCCAAGACCAGGCTGTTTACAGGGCCATATGGTTATACCAATGTCATCTCCTTACTAATGAAGCTTAGTGAAGGTTCAATCAGGAAGACTGTCTAAATGCTACTCCATTTATTTCCTCTCGTTCTCAAGTCAATTAAGTTCAATTCGATTCAGTTCAAAGTTCTTTATTGACGTGGAAGTTTTCAAGAACAATGCCAAAGCATCAAAACATAATTTGTCCAAATATCTGGACAACACACAATAACAGTGAAATTAACTAGTGTTCCTTATTCCAATTAATGTTTTACCTTGTAGAAGGAAGTGCATCTCTGTCTCAACATCACCTGCCAAATAACATTCTAATCTACTTTGGCTTTTGATACTATGGAAAGCAGTGTTGTTGTGAGTCTGGTCACAGTATCTGAGAGGGGGCAGTGAGTCTCAGCACCAGCTGATGTAGGTGACTCTTTACTGGACTCAGCTCAGGGCTTTGGAGGGCTTTAGATTGGAGGGTGTCTATGGGGCTTGATTAAACATTTGAGTGCTCTCTTTTTATTGTTCATTATCAGTGGGTATCTACCTAATTCTGCTTTATTGGTGTTTTTCTGTGCGCATGTAAAATGTATCTTAAGAATTCTGCATCTAATAATTCTGTTGGATCATCCTTGCTTGTCCCAACAGGTATAGCTATGATGACTAAGTGGAGCCCAGACTGCACTACCATACAGCACAATGGGCTGGATGACACTATTATTTTATATTTTAAGCCAGATTTTAATTGGAATCTGGAAATTATAAACTTAATTGCATTTAATACTCTTGGAGCTTTTTCTTTTGGTGCATTCACTGCCATGTTGAAACCCCCTGATGCTGTTATAGTTATACCAAGCTAGGTATAACTCACACTATGTTCAATGTTATTATTATTTATAATAAACTGATATTTGTTCGCATGACATCTGGGGGGTTTTTCAAAAAACTACATGTAATCTAAACTATGTCCAGCTGTTGTTGTAGTCCTTTTTCAGTAGGAGAGAGTAGAACAAAGTCATCGAGATAAAACAGAGACCTCACCTCTCTATCTTCAAGGGAGAGGCCAGGAGCAGCACATTGATCCAACTGAACAGCAAGTTAATTTATATAAACATTAAATAAAGTCAGACCCTGATGAACACCTCTTCTCTGGGTGAAGAATTCCATTTGTTTGTCTCCAATTTTAACAACACATCTATTTTCCAAATACATTGATTTAACCAGACCATACTTTTTGCCCCCTTCACCACAGTGTAGACGTCTGTAATAGAGCCAGCACTTCATGCCAAATGCAGTCGAAGGTTTTCTTGAAATCAAAAAAACAATGGAACAGTGGATTTTGTGTTTGGTGTGCATCTTTGTTTGTGTGGTAAGTGGTGCAGTGTTTTAGGAGGCAGCCAGTTGGATTTTTACTCAAGATCGAGTGCTTGTCAGGAAAATCTAGTATTCTTTTATTTAGAATAAGATCTCTTCCTTTTCCCACTTCCAACTAAATTAGATGATCGAGGGCGTTCACTCTTTTCATTTAAACCAATCAGATTTTGCCACAACTTCACTGAGCCAATCACCTTCCTGCTGTCAGATGTTAACTGTCCTTCTCTCTGCTGCTGTCAGCTGTTAAGTGTCAGAGAAATACAACCCTCCTCCGCCCCATTTACCTCCAGTTCTCATCACATTTAGCGCCCAGCATCCGGCCACTGAGCCAACCAAAAGTCCTGCTCCACATCTCATCCATCCAGATCTTCAGCATTGCCCCTCACCCCTTCACCACCAGTGTTTAGACTCCATTGGGAGGACATTCCCAAACATTTAAACATTACTTCAAAATAAGACTCATCACATACTCCATGCTGTGCACAATCACAAATAAATTAATTTATTTACTCTTTAATCCCCTTTTTCAATTAAGTCTGTCCTGATTGAATACAAACTAACTTGAATGTGAGGCTTTGAATCCCCTAAAGTTCCCTAAAGAATGAAGTTCCCAAATGAATGTTTGCTGATTAACATATATATATATATATATATATATATATATAAAGTGGAACACAGTGATAAATGTAAATATTTTAGGTTGATATAATAGGAAAACAAAAAGCGTAAAAAACAATTATAGACTCTTTTATTTACTACCTTTTTCAAAAGGATCTTTGCTGGGCTGTGGGTGCTGGGGACACTTGAACTTGTGACCTCACTAAATCCATGGCTACAGCCCTGGTTATTGACACCCAGATGTATTGCCTTTAATCCAGTGAAGACTTGAGTGTTACTTAATTTTATTGTCTTAGTGTATTGAAATTGTTTATTTTGTAGACTGACATCTACTATATATATCTATACTATATTAACAGTATTAGTGGAATAATGCAATTCCACTTGTCAATAATAATTTGAAAGATGTGCACATTCCTTAATTTCACCTTTTAAGGCACGATTATTTATTCAGCATCAGTTTTAAGTTACAGACATATGGTAACACATACAAGTTATAGGCTATAAATATACACTACACATATGAGGAATAAGTAAATAAATTATAAACAAGGTGGATTTAATATTAAACATAAAACTAAAATATGTAGTTGAATTAGAACCTAGTTAGTTGTCCAGAACAGACTATTGCTTGAGGATTTATGTATAAAAAGTGTGTGGAGTCCTCTGGGAGGTCTAAAATGTTGCTCACTTATTTAGTTTAAGAACATGCACACAGAACAAATAATTGTTTGATATATATTTAATTTAATAATAATTTAATAATAAATCATACACTAATAAAAATACAAATCAATGCGTGAATTAATGTTCAAAAGGATCAGATATAGCAGCAAGAACCGATAATATGTGTGTGTGTAACTGTCAGCAGAGGCTGACAGACACAGACATTCTCCGCAGATGCTTGGAGTGTGTCTCCTCAATGTGTGAGCAGTCTGAGCATTGCAACTAGGAGCGCAATAACATGAAACAACAGGAGAAAGTTGAGCCCTTCTGTTTGGGTTCACTTCTGCTCTAGACAAACAATGTTTGTTTGTCATTCTGTTTGTCTAAAAATCCACCCATCCATCCTCCATTCACTTATCTGGGTCCAGATAGCGTTGGAACCAGGTTAAGCAAGGCCATCCAAACATCCCTCCCACATCTCCTACTCTTCTAGGGATGCGCAGATGGGATATTCAGCTGCTTCAGTGTGTTCTGCGTCTACCTTGGAATCTCCTCCTAGTTGGACGTGCACGGACAAGGAGAGAAGTTTCAAGGCGGCATCCTAATCAGATGCCCAGTCACCTCATTTGACTTCTTTCAATGTAAAAGAGCAAAAGTTATACTCCATACTCCTTCGGGAGGTCCAAGCTCTTCAATCTGGACCCTTGTTTTATGACCCCATTCTTTTGGGTATTACCCAAAGGCGACATAGCTGAAGAATGTAACATAGATGGACTGGTACATTTCATCAGTTTTACATTCAGGCTCTTGGTCTGATGAAGCAAGCAGAACTTCATGATTTGCAAAAAGCAAGTTCACCAACCTGGAAACTCTCAATCCCTCTGCAGCACCTTAAAACTCTATCCATGACAACCCTTGTTGAGCCCAGTGCCCACAGACATTGGGCCAGACTTTTTATGAGAATACAGAGAAAACTTTAATTTCAGTCTTGCAAGAACCAGATAGCAATGACCCTTTGCGCATAAAAACGTATTGGCTTTTTAATTCACATTGTCCTGAGGCCAGAAGGAGTGTGTAATTCCTCCAGTGTGTTTTGGGTCTGCTGTGGGGTCACATCGGGATCACCCAGGAATTGTTGGAGAATGTGGTCTTGCTTACCCTGCTGCCAATGTGACCCTCGTCTGGATGAGGACCCTCAAATACTCCTATGCTTTAAGATTGCAACTTTACCTTGTTGTTTTGTGGGGGTTTTGCGGGCTGTTATTTTATAAGGATCTCAGGGATAGGTACAGTAAAATCTGATACTTTGTAGAAACTGCACACACAAGATTAAAACTAAGGGAGAAATTGCTTATGCTCAAAGGACTTTCATGTTGCTAACTATGCTGTGCAAGGGAGCATGAAAAGGCCCCAGTGCAGAGAGCCAGGGCATCAATGGCAATTAATGCAAGTGGTGTCTCAGACAAGGAGGCTAATGAGTTTTAATATACATGCAGGTGAGGGAAAGCTGAGTTGCTGAAGCCCTTAATGAACCCATGACAGCCTAATTAGCCACAATTTACAATTCTAGGATTCTAATCAGAGGCACTGAAATGCTGCCATACCTCTTTGTATGAATGAGTCTTTTTAAAGGCTCCAATCTGCTGCCTTGATTGATAATCGTCTCTCTCTCTCTCTCTCTCTCTCTCTCTCTCTCTCTCTCTCTCTCTCTCTCTCTGTCTTAGTTTGGCCAATTTAGTCTATAATAATATGGATGTTTGTTCGCCCAGGGATTGGAGTGGGTTTGGGGAGGAAAAAGAAAGATGGATGTTTTCTAAAAAGAAAACAACCCTAAAATATAGACATTTTGCATAGTTTTTGTCAACGAAATGTTTGTCTCAGTTTCTCCTAAGCATTCTTACATAGATCTGCCATCATCCTTAATTTGTACAATGGGTACAGATTAGCAAAAAGGGCATTGTTTACCTGTTCATACCATCTGTAATGGTAATGGCCCTGCAATAGTCTTGGACACAGGGATGGGCAGGCAGGCAAAGGATCAAAGTCTAATAAATATGAGTCTGACTCGCAGCCATATCTGCAATGTGGATTAATTCTAAACAGTTAACACTTCATTTCAGATGATAGCAGGTTACTTGACCTAGTAATATATAATATTACTGAAGTTCTATTCGTAACGTGTTATATATATTTTTTACTGCTAAAAGTAATATTACTTTTGTAATGCGTTACCCCTAACACTGTGGCTCACTTATTAGTTTTTAGACAACGACGCTTGATAGCACAGAGGAATAATTACTGATAATTACTGAATTACTGAATAACACAATTCTTGTTAGTAATAAAGTAATAAATGTGAAGGATTGTGATCTGGTTGATAGAAAAAAAGATGACTAAAATAATATAATAATAATAATAATAATTTAAAAAAAAGTATTTCCCTACCTTTTCAAGTGTCTTCACTTAAAACCTCTAATCATGCTCTAACTGGCTTTATTGGGTTTACACCATGGACTGAATATAAATATGGATGACATGGCTTCTGGCCAAAGCCAAAACATCTGGACCGCCCTCTGGTGGCTAGCTGCAATAAGCCACGCCCCCTCCATGTCAAATGCATTTTTCCCAGAGATGGTTTCTGTCATTTCAGGTAGTTCTTATCATGCTGATGTTCATTCAAGTGTTCAACTGCTTCTGTATCTGGGATATTTTAGCTTAATTTGTATATAGTAGGAGGAAGTGGAGACGTGTCGTCCATCTTTATATACATGGTTTACACCTAGACAAAACCTTAGAAAATAATGCAATGTAGAACCTCTATATTAGGGCGTTCATATTCATTATAGCATGTAACATCCCGCAGGTTGCAATGCAATACAATGCTCAAGGTCCTAGAAAAATTACAAAGACATCAGTAAAGGCAGCTTTGGCCCTGGATAAAATCATCCAAGTAGAGAAAAATTGCTTTTTGGTTAAAGTGGACACAGCATTAAGACATATTGCAACTTGTAATCAAGGGGTCACAAGAAGACCTTGCTTCATTTTATAGGGTCACGGGCTGAGAAGGTTGTGCACTCATCTAACCCTATCAGAAATAATATGGTTCCTGATAACTGCCCCATGTTGCATACATGATACCATACCTAATTGCATCGTGATGCCTGTGTGTTTACTCCTGCTACAGGGATCTATCCTCTCTCCAGGTGTGAAATTACTGCTGATCTGTTCTGTTGTTTCTACACCATGTGCATTGTCCAACAAAGCAGATTCCCAGCTTGTCCTCATGGAGGTACACACCGCAGTGTGTATGTGCTCCATCATGGTTGAATGATTATACACCGCAATGAGAGCCCAAACAAAGGTGAGGTGTGTAGATGTATTATAATTATTCTCCATAGTGTCCACATAAAGAAGTTTAACACAGGTATGATGCAGGTAATAAATCAGACATCCCTGACCAAAGACTATTAGACACACTGCATTTATGTCCCAAATCTCCCAGTAAACATGGACCATTACAGAACAGATGTAAGACTTTTGTAAATGGAGGTTACTATACTGTGACTTGCCTTCATAACACTATGACCTCTATTTAGAGCCCGATCATGAAAGTACAAGGAAGGCCTTAGGATGCTTAAAAATTTATCAAAATTGGCAAAGACATCAGACCTGGTGAGAATCGCAAAGTTTGTGAGATTTGGTGGGATTATTGCTCTCACCATGAACATATATCACTTTCTTTTAAGAGAGTTTGCCCCGAAGGAAGTCAGCCACCATACAGTGATGTGTGTTTAGTGAGCTCTGTAGCTCCCCCAAATGAATGGCAATAATAGTCTGACACAGTTCTGCTGTTGTTTTAAAACAATGGACATGCAGCTTTTTAATATTTCTGCTAAGACTCAGTGTCAGGCCAAAGCATTTGTGTAATTACTGCTGGGCTTATACCAATTCCTGTTTTGTGTGTGTGTGTGTGTGTGTGCGCATCCAACACGTGGCGTGCACAGTTGTTGAGGTACCATTTTCAAACTTCTGTTCTACTTCCAATAGACTCCTGAGCGTGATGAGCCTGAGCTGAATTTTAACAGCATTGTTGTGCAATCTGTCAAAACAATGAGTAAGCCGATTTGTATACAAAGGAACAGAATGTAATTCCGATTGAGAATTTGGGCTATTCATCCCCTTTTCACAGCCTGTGACAGGTAATTCTCCAGGGTTCAAATATTTCTGGATAACATAATCATATTTCCAAGTTTTTTTCATCATTGATCTGCAGTTCTTCCAGTTAAATCACATCCCAGGGATTAAAGGCAGCTATTAAAACCAAATCCACTCATGTTTACCAGAGGATGATATCAAACTTCAGTTCAAGTTTGGGCTTTAGCAGTTTCATTTTGATCTCAATGGGATTTTCTGATCCTTAAGCCTCAAAAAGAGCCCTCCACCTGCTACGAAGCAAAATTAATATGAATGTTTTATTTCAAAGGGATTGGAAGAGTCAATCATTTCCTGACATAAGGTATGAATAGCAAAGAGCAGAGATTACTGCTGGTACAGCCTACACACACACACACACACACACACACACACACACACACACACACACACACACACTTCGTGTGTAGGCCGAGGAGGAACAATCAAATACTTTTATTAAAACAACTAATCAAAACAGGACGGCATAAGGCCGAGCACGCGTAAATCAAAAAACACCGGCGGAACAGCCAAAAGAAACAGAAACGTGTACAACCTCATGGAGCTTGGAGCATGGAGCATGGACACATACATGAAGATGCAGGACGTCAGGTGCAATGAACAGAGACAGAACAAAGGAAACCACCAGACAAAGACAGGAACACAGGGAGACAGACAGGAATTACCTAAATAAAACAGGAAACAGAAAACCAACATCAGGGATCCTGACACTTCTTTCAGCAATTTCACCAAAAAGTATTCTAATTTGTGAACAGATATTACGGACCATAATATTTATTAGTATATACAGTCAGGTCCATAAGTA
>JAVQJL010051905.1:0-14129 GCA_036024295.1 Nannoperca obscura
AATCTGAGTATTTGTTAAAAACGAACCACCGCCCTCTTGTGGAACAGAGGTGAACTTAATATATTGTTTTCCATATTTACATGAGGGCAGAGTTTCATTTCAGAATATATATATTTGTATTGTGTTTGTTTTATATATCTCTCTCTCTCTCTCTCTCTATATATATATATATTTAGTGATATATAGATATATATCACTAAATCATTGTTTGCAACAACGAGAAGTTAATTTTACTTTCAAAATGTCACAGACTTTTACAACAATTCTCTATTGTTAGTTCTGTATAATTCTCTTGCTTAGTTTGATTGTTTGACACACTGTGTTCCCATGGCAACAGAGTTCCCATGATGCATTTTATTCCAGTGGTGAGAAAAATACAATATACAAAAGGAAAAGAAAGAATAAAGAAAAATTAAGTGGGGAGTGTAAAAAATGAATAGCGCAGAGGAAATAGAGGTTGCTGAAACAAGTATTATGGTTACCTCTCCCGCACACACTGACAACAGATAGTTTCCCCTTCGTTTCAGCCGTGATGGAGAAAAGACAGCTTGTGTTATGTGACTCACAAAAAGCCCCAGTACAATTAAACACAATGTGTGTGTGTGTGTGTGTGTTCATTTCAAGCAGGTACAGCTGGTGATTTCATTGGGGAAATCAAAACGGTGCTGAGCAGGACCTGATCTGAGAGCAGTGACCCGCAGACATACACCCACATGAGCACACACACACACACACACACCCACATGAGCACACACACACACACACACACACACACACACACACACACCTGATTGTAACAGCCTTCAAAGACACATTGGACTGTTACCTGCTTATTACTATGGGCTGCTACTTCACTACAACACCTTTCCACAACAGTGGTGGTTGATGGAAAGAGTTACAAAAGCTTGTGACTCATGTCTGGACTGTAATGATCTGCATAATATATAGCTGATGCTTGTGGGTGTGTATGTGTGGGATTTAGTTACTCTCTGATTATTTGGTGTTACTTGATGCTTTGTGTGTGTGTGTGTGTGTGTGTCAGGTTCTAATTACTTTATATGTGTGTGGGGGGGCTACATATTTCTTGTATGTGGGTATGAATCACTTAATGATTGCTTCCTAGTGTTTAATTTCTTTACTGTAGTGTGTGTGTGTGTGTGTGTGTGTGTGTGAATAGAGCGCAGGGCATACCTGTTGAACATACGCAGATCAGGTAAACCAGCATTCTCTTGTTTATTCTGTGCAGCTTCCAAATACACTGTTGCTTCAGGGTCTCACATGCACACACGTTACTTAAGAGGACCCTCATTGAACACTCAACAAAAGGTGTGTTGTGTTCAAGCTGAATGGAAAACTGATTTTACAAGTGGCATGATTGCGCATTAAGTTAAAGATGAATGATGATGATGGGTGTACACAAGCAAACTAAGGCATGACACACACACAGTTGTTTTATTTCATATTATTTGGAGTGTCTTTAATATCTCTTCTTAATGCTTTTTATGTCTTATTTAAAGCACTTTAAATTGCCTTGTTGTTGAAAGGTGCTATTTAAAGAAACGTCCGTGCAGCTGGTACATTGGCTGCTTGCGGCGAATAAACATGGACTGTAAAAACAGTCCAGCAGTTACATTTCTGGAAGTCGCAGATAAAACGCAAAACTATGATGGTTCAGCTTGTGCTGCTTTTGTTTTCTCCGACAAATGTCTGGTATTGTTGAAGATTGTTGACAGGCTCAGTTATCAGCTTCTTTTATAGTTAAACACATCTAGAAAGTCTTAACCCTCAAACTGCCCTTTGAAGAAGTTAGGTCCAAAAATGTCCTCACTCGCAAGGTGTTACAACTCAAATTGGTCCTCACAAAGATAGAAATCAAAGATAGACACACACCACCTTCCTGTCCATTCATAGTCCAAGCCTCTTCTACCCCCCCCCCTCCCCACACACACACACACTTACACACACATGGCTGAACAGAGCGTGTATGTGCACTATGAATGAAAATCGATAGAGCAAGTTTAGTGTAATTGAATGATTGTGTGTGTGAGTGTGTGTGTATGGGCTTGTATAGTGAATAGATAAAGGTAATTGCATGTTAGAGACTGTGTGTGTGTGTGTGTGTGTGTGTGTGTGTGTATGAGACAAAGCCTTTATAGTGAAGAGATAGAGGTAATCTGTATAAGTGCTGCTACACTCCGAAACCTTTTAAAGCCTTGTCTGTGTGAGATTTACCTAAGTGTGTGTGTGTGTATGTGTGTGTGAGTGTGTGTGAGTGTGTTTGCCTTCAACACCACTGAGATTTTAAACAGGCTTTACATCAGCATCTAAATCAGAGACAAGAAAAACACACTTACAAAAATTGCATTAACAGAGTCTTGAAAAGGGAAGCCTGCGCCTTTGTTTTTCCACTCTAGAACACGTTTTTATCACCTTTGTCAACAGCAGACTTATTACCAAATCATGTAGACCTGTGCTGCATTTTCTCCATGTTGCCAGAATGGGAAAAACAGGAATAACTCACGTGATTCTGACGTGGGAACGTTCACACATTATTCGTAGATTATTGCCTCCGTTGCTAGTGTTCTCACACCAGATAAATGGGATAACGTTTTTTTAAAAATCATGTTAACGTGGGAAACCAGACACAAACAATTTGGCTGAATTAATATTGAATTTTATATTTAAATGCAAATGTCAGAGATGGGGACTGTAGTTTTCTGAACTGTAGTTTTTTGTATGTTAATTGTTATTAAACTTTGTTTAATCATATTCTAAAAGCAAGTGCTATAGTATACAATAATTAATCCTGGAATATAGACCGTAAAAATACATTTTATTTCAGGCTTTTATTTCATTGAAAAGTTTAAGTTTTTTTAGATTATAACCTTTAATTTAATGACATTTGATGACCACATTTTCAACATCTAACAGGTTATTCTAGATCTCCTGGGCAGAATTCCTGGCTCAGGCGATTAAAAATGAAATCCTTTACATACATTTCAGTATCATACACTGGTTTAAAAGTGCAGGTGCCAACAGTGTAACAGCAACTTCTCTAGCGTCTACTTGAGTAGCCCAGTGATGGCGGAAGCTGAATGGTCGAAAAGACTTGGAAGGCCTTCTGTTGTCCTTGGCTGTGCTTGTTGTCCGTAGCTTTGTTGCAGCCTGCTGAATGCTGTAAGTGCCTTGTGGTGGTGGTGTATTCTGCAGCCACTGCTGACATCTAACATCATTTGCATTATTGGGTCTTGTGAGCTCATTTATAAGATCAATACAGAAGACAGTGTCAGTATATTTCCCCCAATGTTTGAAACATGGTTGTGCAGCAGAACCCGAGTATTTCTCCTCTCGCACAAAGGGCATTAACTCACATCAACTCTGGTTAATTTTTCATTTTTGTTATTAACATTAACATGTTAATGGTGTTTACTCCTAAGCGCCTCAGTGGATTTTGTCCCCAGAGTAATTGATGATTGGTGTGTCGTATATTATATCTTGTCTAGCTTGTCATGACACATGTGGCTGCAAGGAGAATATTTCACGGGGACAGAAACTCTACGTGGAAACATTTGAATCCTGCAGAAAACGACTGCAAACTAAACTTGGTAAAAATGGTGGCTCCAGACATCACACCCCACATCATTAAGGGCATTATTTATCTTTCCAGTGTAAAACGATCAATAGCATAAACAGATCAATGCTTGATGTAGACCCACCCTTAATGTTTAGTAGAGTCGTAATTACTTGATATTGCGGCGCATCCGTATAGTTGAAAGCAGTGCTTCCCGTCGTGAACTCTTCTCTGGTCTCTGCAGAGATAAGTCAAGCAAACTTTTAATGTCTTTTTATGTCAAAAAATCAAATTATTTAAACCCTTTTCTTTTAGATCAACAGAAATCAAATACCTGTTGTTGTCAGTTGGACTAAATGTTGAGGCAGTTATTTTCTGCCTCTCCAGTTTTTTGGCTGCATATTTGCGTATAGGTTCCAACCTATTCACCAAGCACTATCTGTGTGTGTGTGTGTGTGTGTGTGTGTATGTATGATACAGGTCACAGAGTGTCAACAATAGAGAGAGATGAGTTCCGCATGAACGGTTCACCACCTCTGCTGCCTCTGCCTCTCTTTCCTCACTCCATCTTTCCCTCTTTCTATTCGCTCTCTCTCTCCAACTCTTTCCACCTCTCACTCAGTCTGTGTATTTTTCTCTCCACCTCATCCTCTCTGTCCGTTTTTTCTGTTTTGGCCCACATCCTTCTGCTTTCTCTGCCCACTTACCCATTCTCCCTTTTCATCCCCCCTTTTCTCTCTCTCATCTGTCTCTCACTCTCTTTCCATGTCTGACACCTATCTCTCTATCTTTCTATCCATCTGACCTCGCATAGTTTTCACTTTGTCCATTGTTTTCTCCATTTTTCTTCTCTGATTCAGCCCTCCTCTTTCTTTTATTCATTTTTCCCTTTCTCTCTCTCTCTAGTGTCATCTTGTCCTAATCTCTTTTTCCAACTCTCATTTTTGTTCTCTCCTTCTTTGCATATATTTTCTCTTTGCCTGCATGTTTTTGTCCTTTTTAATGCTCTTGATATACTTGCTTTTTACCAACACCTAGACATAGATGAGTGCCTGCAACGTGATTAACTGTGCACTGTTTTTACCTGGAGAAAAAAAAAAATCTTTTAGGGGCAGATCGTCCCTGACTTGACACCAGGACATCTTCCTTTTTCCGATTTGTCTAAGTTGCCAACTGCAGTACTGCGGTGAAATAAAAAGCATTTCCTCATATACCGCACTTATAAAAGAGAAGTCTGTAAAACTGTTGACTGGACACCTCAAACTGCAAACAAGCAAAATTATAAATCTTGTCTTCTCTGCGTGTGACGTCTTCACAATATAAAATCTGTGGGATGAGCAGGACTGAGCAGGCAATAATGCAGGAAGCAAGAAAACTGTTTAGTCTTATGAGCTGGGCGAGCAACATTCAGTTAAATGAAGGGAATCCAGGATCTAGTTCTCATCATAGAGATCACAGCGTAAATGTAACTAGACATGGCAAATCCTAAGGAAGTTACTATTGGGTGTATGTTAAGATTATGGCAGAAAAAGTGGCAGAGACAAAAAGCTCCGCTTGTCTCTCCTAAGCCCCCAGGAAGTGCACCGGGCTTTGAAGCCAATTTAACAAAGTGGCCAAACCGTGTAATTACAACTACAGGGTTTGTCACGTGATGCACACTGGCCCAAATAGACTTTTCCCCATAGACTTACATTGTGAAAGAGACAACTGTAAATCACCAGATATGTTTTTGACATCAACAAGCCAGCACGAACACTCAACTAGCCCTTATTTAAATCATGATGTCCTAAAAGTTGTAAAATTCACTAACATCTGAATCCAGAGTTAGAGAGTCACTGTCATTCATGTGAGTAAGCCAGAGACAGAGCGGTTTGAGGGCGGAGTTAATGAAAACGCTAGTACGCTTGCTCCATGGGCCACACAATGTGGAAGCTATGTGGAAGATCTGGGTAATTTTATACCTGGAAGACAAACTCTTTGTGCTTCATGCGCTACTGAGCAACTTTCATAGGAATGAACGGGGCCCCGTCTCCGTCGCAGTGTCCAGTTCTATTCATACATCTATGATTTCTCCTCATAACCTGGATTTTTATAATGCTCAGCACCCACCAACTCTAGTGTTTTTTTCATTTATGCCTTATCCCTTCATCCCCCTGCCCCCCCACCTCTACTACCACTTCCACCTCTCCTCCACAGTGTTTGTATGTTTGTTCGTTTTGCTCTGCCGCTCCCTTTCTATCTGCTAATCTCTAGTTTAAATAAGAGGCATGGGCATGCACAGTGCATATACACACTCACACACACACTCACACACTCACACACACACACACACACACACACACACACACACAACTTCACACCTATGCACACACACGAAGAGACATGCAAGCAAGCATGACATACAAACACACACAGCGGCGCAGAAGTGAGTAAGACCCAAATACAAATAAGACATGCAAGTAAGTGCACAGATTGAATAAACACACACACACACACACAACATGCCTTATTGCAAACAGCTTCCTGTACCTCTCAGGTAAGACCTCCCAGTTCTGCATTTTGACCACTTGAGGGTAGTAGAGGGCTTTGGCTCAGCGACATATTGATCTGTACACACACGTATGTGAACACACCCACACCGTATGGAGTGATACCGGGAGGCGACAATATTGTAGAGCGAAGTCCTGGAGCAGTGGCACTCACACTGTGTGACCAATCGCAAGCCTTTTATGCGCTCAGGCTACTGTAAATGTATATGAAAGGCCCTGGCATTGTTTGGGTGTGAAATTTACTCTCTGAGTCAAAACATGATGTGAAGTGAAGGGATGTGGATTTTTTATTTAGTTCAGCAGTCTCTTTTTCAACCGCGGGTGTGGGGAGGCTGGCTTTACAGAGGCCTTCCATAACCAAAACAGGTCAATTTTTTAAAGATTATTTCACAGTACTGGGTTTTACTTTTCAATAGCGTACAGCAGAGGGTGACAGGAGTGAGAATGGTGGGAAACATGCAGAAGGTCGTGAGCGCTGGTACACTGAAAGTATACTTTATGCACACAGAGACCTGCACGTACACACTTTTAAATCTTGATCAAGACAGAAAGCTCCATTCTGTCCCTGCCACTTGATCCTACAGCAAACACAGTAGAAACCGGAGTGCTTGATTTACTTTAATCTCACCAGTAATGTGTCTGTGTTAGCCGCTGTTCCAGTCTGCTGAGGTAAATCAAGTGCCCCTGAACTACTTCAAATATTTGAAGTTAAAGTGACATTGTTAATACAGACAAACATATTTTGGCTTTTAAGAAAGTGAAGCGAAGGGAACGTCCATTCCACATATAAATCTGTCTCTGTGTTTAACTTCTGGAGCTCAGCCAGCTAGTTGCAGGATTGCTCTTTTGTGGTATAAAAAGTGGTTCAGGAAGCATGCAATCACACGTAGAAACATCCTCCGTGACGACATGTTTGGAGCATGAATTTGACGCTTCCTTTCAATCCACCAACTGCCGCTCTTTGCTCGGTTTCAGTCCCAGGACAGCCCACAATGTGCACTTCCAGAAAAGACCCACATTAGTGAATCTGATTTTATTATTCATCACGGCTGTAATCTTTTAGCATCCAATCAGAAAACATATCACAGCCATTCCTGTTTTAATAATTGCCTTGCTCGGACAATAAAACAAACATGACGACGGTGCATACAGAATCAATGTAAATTCCAACTGGCCCGCAGGGACCTGCTACACAGCAGAAATGAGAAATTGTAATGAAGCTACAGTAATAGACAGCATGAGATTCTGCTGGGATTTGTTTTTTTTAAATTGTTTTAAAGCTTAGCTGTGCGTAAATTGTATAGTTTATAGGATATGTAACCAGCAAGTGTACATGCAAAACATTATTATGTTACGGCACCTTCATTTCAGATTTAAACTGTGTTTTAAAGGGGCCTATGTTAAGCTGAAAGGTATTTATGTTCCATCTTTATGCAGGTATGAGCTACTGTTGACAGATTTTATTCTTCTTAACTTTAGTTGTTGCACTTTATTTTGTTTTGTTTTGGTTCACTCTCGCCGCTCTCATTTTGGGTAACAAGACTGTATGCGACTAGCTGGTGAACATGATGGAGAATTTACTGTAGAAGCTAAAGAGACAGACGTTTCCTTCAGGAGTTGGTGGAAAACAAAACAGAAGAGGGACGCTTGAAAACATGACACAAAATGGATGCTAATGTTGCTCTATGTCTGCTGGACGGACACTGTAAATAGGCAACTGTTTGCTCACATGTTCGCCATAACTTTACAACATGATGATATGTCAGTGTTAGCAACCAAAGCTCAAAAATTCCCTTGACTCTTCAGCCTTGCAGCTTCTGTACAAACATGCAGCTTTAACTTCCTCCATAATGTCAGATTTGCTGACATTGTTGACACTTTTAACACCTCTTTGAAGTCCCAGCTGTTCAGACAGGCTGTTAATCCTCAAAGGCTCAAAATAGTGACTCCTTATATGAAGTGTTGGATTAACTATTTATTGGGTTATGAGATGATGGTGAAATTCGAAAAATGTTTTTAGGATTTTTTGTTAAAACATATTAAACATATTTGTAAGATGCGCATTTGACTAACTTTCTTTCTTTCTTTTTGTTGCACTTCCATCACTATGTGCATTTCCTCTCTCGCCATGGGGCGAATGTGTGTGTGTGTGTGTGTGTCTATCTATACCCATGCAAAGGGCGCCTAGTGCTGAAGTGCTAATGGACATAGGTGTGATTAACACTACACCACATGGTCTGATAGTGCTAGCCACACTGCTAACCACTCTGCTCTGCGCCCCTGTGTGTATGTGTGTGTGTGTGTGTGTGTGAGTGTGTGTGAGACAGAGTTGATAGAGTGTGTGTCCCAAGCTGTCACCCAGCCTCCAGACAGCTCTCAGTAAAAACTGACTCTGCCGAGAAGTCCTTGACCTGGAATGCTTCATTCATCCAATAACCTTGTAAAGTTAAAGATCCAGGAAGTGTCAAATAATCTATATTACTGTACTTATTTTTTAATGCATTGCTTTATTTTGATAGATTACATTATTGTTGTAATGAATTTCAATCAAAGTCCAAAGTTCATTCTTGACCTTGAGAACAACACCTCACCTCAAGGTCCATTTACTGCAGCTGTTCTGGAGCTTTCAATCATATCACACGATATTCATCAGCAGAGGGAGTTAAACAGTGATTATTATTATCTTAATTTCAGTGTATTTTATGCATTTTACATTTGAGCACAACTATAGGTGAATAACTATGGGTGAATTGACTATCTTCTGACTCTCTAAGTAAATGACATTTTCTTGCTTGGCTGGGTCCATGGTTCCCCATTCTTAAATTTCCTGTGCCTTGAGAAACCACAGTTAGTCTATGTTATTAGTTAGTTTGACAGGTTATGGTAATGGTAATAAAATAAAACTAGAAAAAATTGAATAAACAGACACAATAAAACACAATAAAATAAATATGCACGAACAATAATGCCACTGTATGGAAGTTACCTACATACTAAATTAAACAGAAATAGCAAAGCACTAATCAACACAGAGAAGAGAAGTTATGCAACTAACATCTATTATATTTATATGTGGCATATAAAAAAAGAGCAGGTGCACAAGACTTCAAATCTTCAACTCGCAGTCTTTTATCACCAATACATGTTCTGTTACATCATTTCCACGTACACCTACATTAAACCACAGACTATGTTACTTGAGACTAACTAGATGAATTACGCTGATGATTACACTGCACCAGAATACATTTTAAAAGTTACCTCCTCAACCCAGATCACATCAATCTGAAACGCCCAAGGCTCCACTCATTAAGCCCTGGGAAAGTTCTCTCATCGAAGCAGAAAGACATGCGGAGAAGACATAAAACAGTCGGGTAAACACAACTTTGAATCTCTCTCGCTGCATAACTAACTGTCAGTTGCTCTCCATCATCATAACTGCTTACTAATTCACCCAATTTTTCCCCCACTCCCTGTAGCAATGTGCAACTCGCGAGTGATTAGTTCATTTGCAACTAATCTCTTTCACGAATGGGATCATTAGGAGTATTGTGAGTGATGTCATGTTACCCGGGCACCACTAGATGCCGGGATGTGGTGAATTGCTGCTTGAATTTAGACATTAAGTTGCTTTTGATGACTAAGACTGCTGAAGAGGCACTGATTCGTTTGTCTCTCATTTATTGGTCTTAGAAGTTGGAGCCCTGATTCAATCGTGTGTAAAGCTACTGGATGAAGTGAATAAATAAAGTTACATTCTCAAAACTCCTTAAAAAGTTGGTTTTTTGTTAGATCCATTTAAAAAAGTCCATATAAATGAAATAATCTATCCATCACTACAATTAATGCTTTTCTTAGTGATTTTAACTGTGACGTGTTAGAAAAAAGGATGAAAAAAATGATCTTCTCTGTCTATCCACCAATCATAGAGCTAATGTTCCGCGTCCTGGCAACCGGGATCCAATCAGAGCACACAATCAGTCAGTCACTGAGCTGCAACACTATGGTGACAGGTGGGAAAGAGATACACACCCGTAGACATGCTCACAAACACATTAACACACACTACAAGTGTAATCAGCCAGTATGAAAGAGACCATAGTAGATAAACAGTTAATTAAACATTAAATATCATTAATTTAGAACTACTTTAATTTCTCATCCCAAATTCAATTACACATTGCATCACAAATGTGTGATCTAATGACATCAACACAACTTCACGAGAGAAACTTGAAGTCCAAATCAGTTTTTTTGTTGAGTCTTCATTGGAGATTTCATGCCAAGTCCAGTGATGGTTTGGTGCCAAACACAATTATTGATATCATTTAGAAAGGTGTCCATATTTCACATCCTGGCGAAGAAGCCGACATCTCAGTAATGAGATAAGGAATGAATTCACTTGATTTATTTTCGAGTTGTGTGAAGCATTCAGTTTCAAGATGAGTTCTGAGCTAAACTCATTTAAGATAGACAATTAGTCCTGTGAAGCTGGTTGGAGGTGAGGAGGTTTGAGCCTTAGCGTCAGTTTAGTCTCTGTTTCCACAGAAGGAAATATCTTGAACATTTATATGTTTTGATCAAAGTGATTTTGTTGGATGAAGTTTGAGAAGGAACTATTTGCTTTCTTACAGAAAATTACATGACAATGGAATTCTTCAATGGCTACCATTTCAAGAGAACGCAGATAAGACAAACTCATTTTGGTAGATCAAGAAGCATCGATACATTGACCCCAATATTTCTAATTACTATATACAGTAATCTAGTATTATATTTACTATATTACAGGGCGATTATAATGTTAGATTTCTTTTACACTGTCAGAGAAGTGTTAATTTAACTGTACGGATGTTACTGAGGTAGTAGTTGGGATGTTGTACTGGACTTCTTTATATTGAAATGTGTTTGGGTGGGCAAAAGGTTAAGAGCAAAACACTTCTCAATATAAGGCAGTGTAGTTCAACACCACTGCAAACTACAACCAAGGCTTATCGTTTAGATCTCTGAGGCATTTTAATGTTCAGGATTTATAATCAGTCAGTTAATGTAGACACAAAATGTGTATGCACACAAAATGCACTTCCAACTTAATACTCTGGTGAACAATTCAAATGAACACGTTTCAAAGGTTTTACAACTCAGTCCTGAGTAAATGCGGTGCTTACTTTACTTGCTTTATTGTAGTGGCATAGAAGCTGCTCAGAGGAATCTCACCCTCCTGAATGTGCACAGGTCTCTCTTGAAAACAGGATTTTTGTCTCAGTGAACCTACCTGTTTAAATAAGGGATTAAATAAAAGAACCAAAGAATTATTCAACTTGCTGAGTGAAAAGATAACCTGCTGGATAGTCTTTAAGTAAGTGTCCGTTATGAAGCAGGACAGATTCCCATAGTTGTGCAGAACTGTAGTTGGAATAAATGTCACCAGGCTGTGAGAAGGTTGGCTCCTCAACTTTGTTTCTGGGTGACACAATCACTTCTGAAGCACGTCCCAGCTGTATCAAACATGAACGATTTATTCAACAGGACACAGATTTTGTTGCTCTGACCAATAACATTTTAACAGTATATTTCACCCGCACCCTGAAATCTGGATAAAATAATCACGTTTTCTCTCGCCCCACTTTCTTTCTCTCGTGGGGTTTGTCTAGTTTTTTTCTCCCTCCCTTTTTTACTAGCTTGTTTTAAATCTCATTCCTAATTTTAGTAATATAAAAAGTGAAATTATTGATTATTGACATCTCAAAGTGAAAGCAAATTATTTTTGTAGTATCAGAAGAAGTCTCTGTGTGAAGTCAGAGTGCACACACACTGGCCAGTCAAACTTTTTCAGATGATCTCAACAAGTCCTCTGAACTATGTAATGTATTTTGTAAGTACCTTCCAGAGCAACTCGTATGAGCATTTTCTGATCTGGTGCACTAATTGCCTGAATGATATAAGAGGGATTTCTAAAGAGGTTTTTGAGCTAGTTCTGCTTTTGCTTCTAGGATACAAATTTTATGATTTGCATGGTCATAAGAGGCTGATGTTTCCTCATGAAGACAATCTAGTTCACAACCACTCAAATCACCTTTGTTACCAACTTTAGCTGGGATTTTTAAAGTGTACCCTGCTAGTCATGTGTTTCTGGTCTACTTTTCTTCTCTATCTAGCACGAGTGCCATTAAAATAACAAATCTCAGTGAACACCACAAATTAAATTTGTTTGGAGTATGCAGCCAGCCTTAATGTTTTATGATACAGTTTTTTCTTGGTTCGTGAGCTTGGTTGCTAAGCCTTTACAGGATTAGCAACCAAGCTAATGATCTTGCCAGTTTGAAATCTCACTTATTAAGTCTTTCCCCAGTTTTTCAATAACTCTTTATTGAATAATATGGTGTAAAATACAAAGAAAATATAAAAGAGATCAAGAGGTGACTGACTAGTGCTATCATGTTATTGACTGGCTAGCCTGTTAGCTACTAGCTCGCAAGCAACAGTCATTCCCCAACTAGTCATATTCACTACGTCACCAAGCTTCTAAAAACAAATATTTTGCAAATAAATTAGCTGTGTCACTTTTTGGGCCTTTACATGCTAGTTAATTAAGTGATTAAGTAATGTTAAAAAAATGAAATTATTCCTGATTAATGCAGAACAAAAGCAGAATAAGTCAACAAAAGGAGAGTTTTAACATGACAAAAAAAAAATTGGCGATAATACCTTTTAATATCGTCAAGATATAAAGGTCAACTTAGCTCCAAAGACACTAAATATGATAATGTTCAACAAATGTGCTATATATGCAGTTCAAGACACATGTATCATACTGTAAAATTAAGGTTCAGAGAGAGAGAGAGAAAAGAAGAGAAGCTAAGATACTATCAAAATGCATGAGGCTTCCAGACTGATCGCGCTCTGCAATCTGACAGTCACACAGCAACGCTGCAATCACAAAGTGTGTTCGTTGTGTAGGCCTATGTGTGGCTGTTTGTGATGACTCTGTGTCTCTGTGTGTACATTCACATGTGTGAGTGAGGGTGTGAATTTGTGTCCATATCCCAGCTGGAAGGCTTGTTCCCATTCAGTGGTTTGTCATTATGTCAACAAACTTAACTTCTGCTGTCTCTCCTCCTGTCCCCTTTTCCTTACAGAGAAATACTGTAGAATCCTGTTTTTTCTCCCTATTTTTCTTGCATTAAATCCTTTACATTTAGTAGTTAAAGTGAAAAAACCTAGAAAAGGTTGAAGGGGAGAAGTGGCATAAAAGATCCAGGCTGGATTGAAACGCAGGATATCATGGGAACAAAGTTTGTGCTTTAGGCCAGTATGATGCAACAACAATTTATTCAAATGCAAAGTATTCTTATCCTAAACCTCTCTTATGTTTTTCTTCTGTAAGGTTTGCTTTTACGAGTGCTCCAAGTCGGATTAACCAAACCCTATTAGCTGCACAAACCTAGTGATAAATTACACACAAGTAGGTGCATGCTAGTGAGATTTGAGCAGAGTCAACGCCCCCTCAACTGCTATATATAACGCTACCTGCAGAGGTTCAAGTCCTGTTGTCAGAAAACAACATACGAAAACACAACACATTTTCTAATGTCACTGGATGTATTTTATCACATCATAAAGTCTGTAAAAAAGATCCATCCGTCCATCCACGTGTTGTGCTGAAGCTACTGTAAATCATCACTTTCTGCTTATAAAAGAAACTGCCCTTGTGAAATGTTAAATATAAACAAGTTTTTGATAGGAGTGGACAGATTGGTGTGTGCGTGTGTGTGTGTATCTGCTTGTGGCACACACGTATATCAGGTAGCCAGAACAGATTGAAATGCTATTGAAGCAGCCATAACCAAGATGGATGCCCCAGGACTGCCTGCAATACCCACCTACACACACACACACACACACACACACACACACACACACACACACACACACACACACACACTCTCACACACACACACACTCAACCATAGAGAGCAAAAAAAAAAACACGCGGATAAAAAAAAGAC